>BGPR01044087.1:0-12730 GCA_013235015.1 Araneus ventricosus | reverse complement strand
AAGCTCTAACTCACTTCGGTGCACTACTGTTGGAACGGCGGTGACTGTAAATTTTTCGCCGCGATAAAATCCGCCGTGTGTGTAACCAGCTTTACACATGAAATGTATATGAGAAAATAATAAGAAAAAAATGTAAATCAAATAAATGATCAAGATAGCAATTTTAAATAAATATTTTCAATTCTACACTTTTAATAAAATTAGAATCTATAAATGTATGGTCAAGAATAGCAAAGAGGTTATTTAAAATTCCCAAGAGCCTTTAAGGGTCTTTATATGAGATTCAAGTTCCCAATAAGTCTCCGTTATTGTTAAATATATAACTGTGTTCAATCAGAGCAGCAAGAAGCTGAAATTTTATTTAAGCTCTTAAACCAGATTACTTGCTCAAATTTTAAAGCATTGAAATGAAATCATTGTTGTAAATATTATTTCAAATGCATGTCATCAAATTCTTCCAGTAAAAAGATATTCCAATATAATTGGGAATATTTTTAACTAAAAGGGATAGAATTATTACAAAATCAATAGTAGCAATAACAAAAATATCCCGGAGAATTGTTCGATAATTTTACAAAAAAGGAGGGAAAACGATTATTTTTCTTTTTTGTAAAAATTTTAAAAAATTCGTTACTAATTCAGGAACATAAAAATAACATTATATAAATATGATAAAATATCGAAACCGAAATTATCCTTCGGATGACCAGATGGAAATTTGAAGCGTGAAAGGCCATGTGAGATCATTCAGTGACCCCGTTGTTAAAAAACACGCATTTAACGTATCCATCTATACTACTAATAAAGGAGAATGTGTGTGCCTGTGTGTGCGTGTGGTCGTTTATTGGTCCTCTACAGGGCAGACCTCTAGACCTAGAGCTACGAGATTTGACACAAACATACTTTGGAAAGAGGGATCGTACACCTCGGAGCCCTTTTTTGAAAATGTAATTATAATTTTAATTCATTAAAAATTAGGCGAAATTTTGGCATATACTTGCAACAAAATACTTTAAAACAGTGATGATTAATTCGCATTAGGATTAGGTATTCGAGCACAAAATGTTCAATTGAACTTAATTAATCATTTCGATGATTGCATTCATGACATATTGTTGTTATGATATTGACATGATTTTTGCAACCACATCGATTGCACTTACCATATTCCTTTGTAGTTTTTTGTGGAGCGTTCTAGGACACCCAATGTACCAACAAATCAAAATGTAATTTTTTATGTATTTATTTTTTTTCATGAGGGAAGCGATAAATTCAGAATTCGTAATAAAATAGTGTAACACTCAGCTATAAAAATGCTGAAAACTTCATATTTTTTAATTGAATATTCGGCAGAAATTGGCGTTGAGGTCATTTGATGACCCCACTTGGTCATCCGAAAGTTAAACCAGGTGAACGTGAAAATCCCCTCTTTCAAGTATCCATTTAAGTGTAAAATATGCACTTACAGTTGTCAATATAAAAAATTGGAACACGCAAATCCTCCATAGTTGAAACGGTGAATTTTTTATTCAGAAATACTCCTTTTTTTGAAAAAGAAATGAATCGCTCTTTTGCAGTGATGTGTGAAGAAAATATTCAGTGAAAAAAATTCAGCAATATGTTTGGAGGAAGAAAGAGATGAAGAAGTCCTTCTGAGGTATTCGCTGACATTTTTTTTATTATTGGCGTGCTGAGGAATTGGAGAAACTGGATTATCTAAAGAGGAAAAGGATTTGCGTAGAAAAGTTAGTAACGATAAGAAGGCAGCTTCTTTATCCAAGCCATGTCTTGATGGAATTAGGAAAATGGAATGTCAAGAGCAAATATTGCGGCGAAAACTATCTGGTAACTTTCGAAAAGCAGTCCGCATAGGAAATGAGGTATTTTTCTCCTTCTACACAAATCTGAGATTTGTTGCTTTCAAATTCTAGTGCATTTGCAAGTTTGTTTATGGTCAGAAAATTTATTTAAAAAATACTTGCAAGTGGAAGATAGGTAAATTTAATAATTTAATTATGCATTTTAAACAATTTTGAGTATTAAAATTTACGCTGATCATGCTTTATATATACGAGGGCAATTCGGAAAATAACCTCCAAATCGTTGTAAAAAACAAACCAGCACAGAGGAGAAAAAAATTTATTTACATATCAAAGGTACAACTCTCCTCTATTTTTCAACATAGTCTCCCCCATTATTCAAGCACTTGTCGTACCGTTTTACCAATTTGCCAATTCCTTCTGCATAAAGAGTGGCCGCCTGCGATTTTAACCAATGTGTCACAGCGTTTTTAAGTTCCTCATCGTCAGCGAAATGCTGTCCCCCAAGCCACTTCTTCATTGCAGTGAACAGATGAAAATCAGAAGGAGCCAAGTCCAGGCTGTAGGGAGGATGTTGAAACACATCCCATTTGAATTTGAGCAAACCTCTCCTGTTCTTACAGCAGTGTTAGGGCGCGCGTTATCGTGCAGAAGCACAACCCCAGAACTCAGTAGGACGAGATGTTTGTTCTGGATGGCTCTTTTCAGTTTCTTCAATGTGCGACAGTAAACTTCGGAATTGATTGTTGTTCCACGTGTCATGAATTCGATAAGCTCCTTGAGCATCCCAAAAGACGGTAACCATCAGCTTCCTCGCTGACAAAGTTTGACGGGCCTTCCTCACCCGGGTTGAAGAACCGGTATGACCCCATGCCATAGACTGTTGTATTGCCTCCGCATTGACATGCGCTACCCAAGTTTCGCGTCACCAGTCACTATTCTGTACAAAAAGCCTTCTCCACCCGTGTGGTACCGGGAAAGAAATTTTAAGGCAGCGCCCATTCGACTGGTTTTGTGGATCTCCGTGAGCATTTTTGGTACCCATCGAGCACAGAACTTCCGGTAGCCTAATTTTCCCGTTACTGTCTCATACAAAACTATCTGAGAAATGTTTGGAAGGTGTTCTGAAAATTGGATGATTGTGAAATTACGGAACAAACGAATTTTTTCATCGATTTCTTTGATGAGATCAGCACTCACTACAGACGGCCTTCCACTCCGTGATTCGTCATGGATCTTTGTTCTTCCGTCCCTGAAAAAGCGTACCCATTGACGCACTACACCTTCACTCATAATGTTTGGCCCGTATACGGCACACAATTCACGATGGATATTCGCTGTTGACAGTTTTTTGGCCCAAAGAAATCTTATCACTCCTCGCATCTCACATTTGGCGGGATTTTCTTTTGAGGCACACATTTTGTCACGTTATAACTAGCAAACGCTTGGCTCTATGACACTCTGACTCGCCGACTGGAAGCTTACTGAATCACAGATTGCTCGTGCATTCGATTGAGGGCGCTCCGAACCGTACTTCCAGCGCCACGCCCAAACGGCGATTAGTTTCCGAATTGCCCTCGTATATATATATATATATATATATATATATATATAGCAAAAAGTAACAAAACGCCAACGTCCAGGACGCGTCATCAGAAAGGGAAATCCCGAACGGGAGTATATATATCTAAATTCGGTGTTTTCTAAACACAAACTCTAGCAATAATGCTAAAAAGAGTTTGTTTCCCCGGAACACAAAAAAACATAGTTTGAAATAAGGAAACAAAGCAAAAAGTCATGTCCAATTCAGAGAAATAAAAATAAAAGGCCCAGGTCCATTTTTGAAATCCATATATATATATATATATATATATATATATATATATAATAACTATTTAAAAAACTTATTGAACTGCACAGAAGCATTTTGGCTAGACATAATTAATCTTAGCGTTTTCAATAATTTTATCTCAATCGAGTGTTAAATTTAATCTCATTTATTTTCTTTCAACAAACTTATAAAGTAACAAAGTAATTTTAAATTTCAAATTATGGTAGACATTTAACCCGTCTTAAATGTCTACCACGGTAGGTCTAGAAACGGTAGTCACGGTATGATTTTCTTGACCAAGAAAGACCAATACTTATAGTAAACTTTGAAGGTTAGGGTTTTAAATAAAATCCTAGGTTAAGAACACCTACGAAAGAAGGCCGGGATTAAATGCGTAATCGCACACCATTTGATTATTCAGCAAGTTCCTCAATCTGCAGCAAAATCTTTAAAACGAGTTTTCTCTAGCTTGCTCTTTTATTGCAGAAAACGCGACCACGAGAATTTGCTCCGAAATCGTTTCGCTGCTCTTTCCCGAACACACCACGTGTTAGTGCTGTTTCTTGCGAAACAGACATTTCATGGTAATTTAAAGAAAAAGAAAAAAGAAGGCCGACGGGCTTGATAGGTCTAGCTTGAGGAGAAGTGGAGGTATGGAAGGCTTACCTTAACTTAATAAGGGCTTCGTTGACAGCCAGGAACCTCACAAACTGAACCATCTTATTGCGAGATGGTTTGTTCCTGGCAACGGCTCTCATCAAGGCTACAATGCTTACTTCTGCAGGTTTCGTGAAATGGAAGGCCTCGGTGAGATGACATTCTGTATAGTTCAACGGATTTCCTAATTTTCCACATGCACAATTCTACTTCAGATGTCTTGGTATTCTTTTCAGAGAGTCAGGGAATAGACCATGGCAAAAAAGGAAGATGATGAGTTCTCTTAGACAGCTTGCTGGTTTTAGGGAAACCTTTGGAAGGGCTTCATAGGTTGACCTGCCTACACCATTATGGTCCCACTGCTCTTGTCATTCCTTCATGACCATTAAGTGAGCTTAATTTTCACGCTGTATATCGGAAGAGGGACATGATGTATGGAGACTCCTGTTGTTGTGATGGCAGTCATGAGAAGGCAGTCAGCCATTTCATTTCCCGGGTGCCCAACATGTGCTATAATCCAACCCAGCCTGATATTTATATGGTGAACCAGAAGAATTTGATTTTCTCTGGCTATTTTGTTCGTTGTTCTTCTATTGGTTATAATTGCAAATTTTGATGTCACTTTGTAGGATCGCCACGTATTCGACTGCTTCGTATATGGCTGTCATCTCTGCCTGGTATACTGAATTTTTTTCCTGAAACCTTGCTTGCCAGGAGTAGTGTAGCTCCCGCTGCTCGTCCAAGATGCAGAAAGCTGTGCCTACACCCAGCTCAGACTTAGAACCATCAGTAGAGATATTAATCAGTCCTTTATCTTCAAGATCTTCTTCTGAGCTGATTCTTCCCTCCTTGATGCACTCCGTTGGGAGATTGTGCCATCATAGTTGCAGGGATAAAATGTCCGAGCGTTGCGGACATATTTTCATTCAAGTTTAATCTTCAGGTGTAACGCATGAGTCCTCCAATTATTTTTAGTGAGGCTGTGGACATCGTCCGGTAGGCCCCCGTAATATTCAGCAGGATGTGTCTTTGTATGGAACTGAGCTTATTCTCAAGTCGCTGGGTGAGATTTCTGCACTAGGGTGAATAACCATGTGCGAGGGTCCTTTCCACCCTGTTGTATAAAGCCTCCTTGTTGGAAAAGGGAGGATAGGAGTTTCTCTTTACGGAAGGTAGTCTTGTATTGCTTTCCGTAAGGGATAGATGTCTCCGTTCAAACTCTTAGCCATGCTCTGCGACTGGTTCTTTTACCCTCTTTTATATCTCTCCATTTCTCTAGGGAATATTCCGTATGCAGTTGGTCTATTATCAATGGTCGTTCTCTGCGTTCTTCTCCTCAATGCGTTAAACTTCGTCTTTGCCACCTCAAGTTCTTGGTTCCACCAGACTGGGGGTTTGTTAATGTCTTGCTTTTTAAGTTTGTAGGTGCTTTTGCAAATGGTTATTATTTCTGATTGACACCTTGACACCCTAAGTCTAGTACAAGTTTGTTACGAGGTTCTTAGATAGCCAGAATTGCTCTCTGTGCTAGTTCTTTGATCTTTCGGTGGAGTTTATGGTGTCCACCATATTTTCATTAAGGAATGTCACAGCTTTTCTTTCCAGGGAGACCCCAATTTTAACATATTTGAGGTCACTTAGAGTCTCCTCTTCCAGTTCAGACTATGAGTTCTTGGTGGCTATTGAATCTTAAGGCAATTGTCAAATCGGACCACCCCACTGCTCCATCTGCATGAAAGAAGGTGGGGGTCCTTCCAACACTGCTGTATCAAGCTGAACATCCTAACACTAGTCGAAAGGATTGGTTCGATGATTTGTTAGTCGATTGCACGTATAGTACATTTGGGGGCATATAGAAAAATAAATTCTACTAAAGACCATAAACTCCCATGCAATCAATCCTCCATATTATATAGTAGCAATAATATCAATTTGGAAACTTGAAAATACATTTTGTTTTCGAATTACCCAGCAGTAAAATTTTCATTCAAGAATTTGACTTACTTTCTACTTTAGGTAAGTTGTACATGTTGATAGGTGTCTGTAGAATATGTCCTTTTATTCTTTTACTAGCCGTCTTCGGCTATAAATTTCAACTTAATCTCCAATGGTTTCCTTAACAAAGTAGTTTTAAACTTCAATTTGCTATAGACATTTATACCGTGTTCTTTTCGTAGATTTGCACTTTGTTTTGTTCCTTGTCTACATTAAAGTAAAATGCGATTTGATTTCAACATTAAGTTGGCGCTGCACACTTTACGTCCAGAAGCATGCTAATTGGCTTAAAGCACGTTGAAAGAAAGAATTACAACTTAGCAATTATAATCTTTCAGTTCACCGGATTATTTCATTGTATACTTACTATCTTGGGTACTTCCTTTACAGATTTCACAGAAAAATTCATCAAATAAAAGAAGAAAGTAAAATCCAATAAATTATTTTCTTAGCTTTCAACAATGCAAGAGAAACATCTCTTTAAGCAATGAAAACGGTTTTGAAATACGTTGCAACAATGAAAAGTACTGTTGTAAATTATGCCAAAATATATATTTTTAAATTCATTAAAATTAGAGACAAAATCTTACGCGAACTTAATTGATATAATTAAAAAGGCAGTGTTTTAAATTTTCAGATGGTGTAAAAATAATTTTTGTGCTGTAATTTTTTTGAGAGTTATTAAGTACCGCTAAAATTTATTCACCGCTAAAATTTAGCTTAATTTTTAATTAAATAAAATTCTAACTGAAATTACGGAAAACGGCTCAGTGGTGAACATTCACACCCTCCAAATTATGATTGTGCCAAATTTTGCTTCTCTAAGCCTAGCGGTATGTTCTATAGAGTACCAACACACACAGAGACACGCAGATATTCTTCTTTCTCATTAGTAGAGATGGTATAAACATAGTCTAGAGCAAGCACAGTTAGAGTTTGTCTAATATTTGAGCTTGCATCAAATTCGTATCCCGCACACAATGTGTTAAGGAAACTAATGTCAAGAGAATGTGTTTCATATATCGAAATTGTGTTACAGTAGTGTGATGGCATATCGAAACTGCGTTATAAGAAATTGCATTGTATATGAGTTGCTTATTATATTGAAACAGTGAGGAAGGCAAGATATTGAACCAGGTGGAAGGCAAGATATTGAAGGTACAGACCTTGTCCTTTGCAATACGTTTGTAAAAATTTATGAAGTTTGAAATTGGATGTTTATTCCTTTCTGATACACGAAATACACTAAGTGGATATACTGCAATCATTAAAAAATCCAACCTCTATATATTGATGAGATATAGTAAACGACATAGTGTTTTACTCTCGCTGTCTATTTTTGGGGAAAATCGGTTTTTCTATTTTTAAAATCTGTTTTTAGAAACTGTGAAAGCGATACTAGAAACCAGCAGGAGTGGTCTCCCCTAAACTTTCTCGTATACTTTCTAAGTGGAGATTCGTCAAAATCTCGAGTTCGAATTTTTTTGACGATTACAAAACTTTATCTTTGTATACTTCGTATACGAGAAAGTGAAACAAACAAACAAACTTGAAATCAAATATCTGTTGCCACGTTTAAAAAAATATCACTTTGAAGCAGGTGCGATAAAATAGGCAATGCAATGAATACTAAATCAAAAATTCTGCTTTGGAATTGAATTCCCCAAAAAACAATTTATACTATCACAACCGTAACAATTGCAAAAGCGCGTAAATAAAAGATTTGCTGAAATAATGAGATCGGATTGAATTTTATTTACAAAAATAAAAAAAAATTTACAATTTATGTTTGAAAACACTACTTATTGTTGTAAATAAAATTTAAAACAATAACAGATTGCTACCAGTACGCATGCGCATGAGAATCGGATTAAAAGAAATTGAATAGGCAATTTGAACGCCCCTTTTGAACGGATTTAGCCCAAAATTTTATACGGACCTACATTCATGACGATAAAACTGTGTACCAAATTTTATCCATCTAGCTAGTCAAGTTTTTGAGTTATGGTGTTCACATGACTTCGGGCATACAGACAGACTTCCCTAGACGGATTTTGTCTAAAATTTGATAAAAACCTACAAATTATGTGTAAAGATCACATAACAAATTTCATCTCCCTGGGTCTTATAGTTTTCGAGTTATCGTGTTCACGGACAGACATAATTCCAAAATTCTGTCTTTCGGACTCGGGGAGGTCAAAAACGTGGAGAGTCGTCAAAATCTCGAGTTCGAATTTTTTGACGAATACAATACTTTCTCTCTGTATACTTCGTCTACGAGAAAGTAAAAAATGGAGCGAGATATAGGAAGGAAATTTGATATGTTGTCCTTCTACTAAATTCTCGAACTGTATCAAATTTTAGATGAAATTCGTTACGGGGAAGTCTGCCTGTTCATTTGTTTGCTCGTAAACACGATAATTCCCAAATGCTAAAAAAATTTGCAAAAGATTTCACAGTAGCGATTTTAAATTTGTATCAAATATTTTACCAAATCTGTCAATGGCTTCACTTTCGGTCGTATGTATGCTATAACTTGAGAGACAAGAACTACATGAATTCATATTAGCATGAGATCTTTGCACTCCAATTGCAAGATATAGTAATACTTCGTTACAACAATACTTTCAGGACCAAATAAAGATATTGTTATAGCGGGATGTATTGTTATATCGGGGGACGATATAATTACTATATAAAAAAACTTAAATTTTGGTTGTTTTAATGTAGAAACAATACAAAAATTTACATTTTGCAAAAAAGCTATCACCTGAGTGTTAATGATTGTTAAAGCATGCAAAACTTTGAAAATTCAGCTATATAATAAAATAGTTCACATATCTGAGAAACTTATTTATCCAAAAATCCAAGATTTTCGTTTTATTATTCATTTTTTAACTGTTAAGTTAACTGACAAGGTTTGCACGGAGTTTAATACACGAAAATGATCATTATTTGTGGATGAGGGGCTTGAAAAAAATGCCCGTAGCGGCAGAACTGAATGAAGAGCTTCCTATGATGTCGATAAAGATTGTAATGGATCTGTATCATCGCCATCTTCCTCTTCATGATCATTTTCCATTTATTCTGTGATTCCGACAGAATATCTTCTTCAGTAACTGCTGCAAAAACCAAAACATCATCATCCGCTTTTAAATATTCCGCCATTTTAATTCCAGATATTTTGCCACTTTTTTCCTCAAGCTGAGTTAAAGACTTTTGCAGGCTCAAAACACATTCTTCAGCATCTGAAACATCGCCGTTTTTGGAACTTTTGTCATTCTCAGTTCACTTACCCTCCATGTAACAAAGGTCCGTTTTTTTTCCGACAATTACGAATTAACATAACGGCAAATTTTCGGTCTTGTCCACATATTAAAGATCCATTTATTGGGACATTTGCTACCCTCATCTCCTGAAACTTCTTTTAAACGGCAGAGTCAATGTTTTTATTTGTCGCAACTTTCAGTCGTTTTCTCTGGGGATTGATTTCATTGGAATTCACAGCCTCTTCAATTTGTTTCCTCCTCTTCAGGAAAGTTGCAATCGTAGATTGCGACAATCAGTATTTCTTAGCCGCAACAACCTGCTTCATTCCATCATCAGTTTCGTTAATTGTGTTCAATTTATTCCGAAAGGATAGATGTCTTCTAGTTGCCATCTTAGTTGAGAATTCAGGCGTGAATGAAAGAATATTATATTTTTCGATTAAAACGCAGAATCGATAAAAATTGAACAGATTCTAGGAAATCTTCGAATCATAGACGGCATAAGCAGCAAAGCATTCGATTTGTTAATGTGTTTTGTGGTAGTCATGAGTCATTACCGGAGTAACACCTGTGATCTTCAAGTAGACTAAGTTATTGTATCCATTTTCAAAAAAGGGAAACGCTCTAGTTGATATGCTCTTTCACTTCTCGATATTTCTAAACAGAAATATTGTTACAAAGGAAGAAGATGGTGCTGAGATTTAAAGAAAACAAAGTTTTACAGGGGTTTATTGCTGTATAGAATATCGTTATACTGAGGGGTGATTAACATTATGTTCTATGCAATTTCACCGGGACCACAAAATTTTATTGTTGTAGAGGGATCGGATATCGTTGTAGTGAGAGTTTACTGTATATGCCAAAATTTCGACACACTCTATTTAAGGGAAGAAAGCTATCGTTTCGTATGTTAAGAAACATATCCAGTAAGCTGAATGATTATGGCTGCATGTTATAATCCAGTTGACATGTGGCAGGACATAAAATGTGCCGTGCCATTTTAATGTTGAAATCAAATGCATAATTTGATTTCAACATGATAAATATGTTCGTACTTCATAATAAATAAATCTGGCTTAAAATACTATTTTCCATTCTTTGAATTTCAAGCATATTTATCTGAAGGCATTCTACTTTAATGGTTTTAATTTTCATGATAAAGTTTTAAGTTTTAACTTATTTTATTTTATTCAGTTTATAAATACAATTTATATTGATACTGAATTTGATATGTTTTAATTAAAAAATAATTAATTTTTAATTAAAAACAAAATATGGCAAATGGTAAAAATATTTAGAATCACGCAATTCTAAGGTATTTTAAGTTCAGGATTTTTTAATTTCAAAACTCCTTTATTTTAAAAAAGGTTATTTAGGAAATTTGGAAAAAGATAATTAATGAGGAGATTTAAAAATGAAAATTATCGGTTGAGAAGCAGGAAAATAGTTGATAATTCAAAAGAAATTTCCGATAAAAGTCAACATTTATTTCCACAAAATATTGCAGTAATACACATCAGAATTGAAACAAATAAATCCATATACAGTGTAAATATGATCTGTAAGAATTTTCATTTCTTAAAATCAAGAATTTTTTATGCATGTAAAGGAAACGTGCTTTAAAAGTGCGAGTATTTATGTACAAAATCAATGTGTGTGAACAAAACACCTTATGAAATGATACACATAGATAAAGTAGATATAAATATATTTTACAGAACAAAACTTGTATCATGATAGTGGCATAAACGTTTTAAATAGTAGAAATACTTTGGCACATGACATACAGAGGCATTAAAATTAAGAAGGACATCTTCACGAAACTGTACTTAAAAATTCTTTCATTTCCAAGAAACACACTGCAAATATTTAGTTTTACAGATAATAATTTTTGTTTTAGATTTTATTTTTCACCTCAATTCGCGTGTTAAAGGAAACCACTTTATCCACAGTTCCTTTAGGAAAGCTTTCATATAATTTCTCCCACAATTAATATATACATATTGACATTAAAAGTAAATTTTTTAAGACTTCATAGCCACCTTTCTTTTGATGAAATAAATACCATTTATACTGTTAAGAATAATTAAATGCTGTTCTGTCGGAGACATATATTACCCATGAAGATATTCTCCACAAGTTGAATAGGTAGTATAAACATTAAGCACATATATGTGTATGCATAATGCACATTTCACATTTGTCACATCAAAGAAAGGAAATTATTAAAAGTTATCTATTAAACATATTAAGATCGTTCGACGGTCTTCTGAACAACAGAGAAGTACAATTAAAACCATTTGTGAAGAACTTTCTTGAATAGCTTTCCAAATTTATATATTGATTAATCCATCATTTATACAAATCTTATGGTCATTATATTAGAAAATATCACATACAATTGAAAATGGAAAAAGATTATGATATACAGACATATATGAAATAGTGCAATGAAACCTTACCATATAGTTTTGATGCGCTTTAACATTGTAATTTATCGCGCTTGCGTTGGGAAAAAGCATATGGAGATTAAAATGTGAATCTCACTGCACAAATTATAAATCATGCCAAAATTTCACCATAATTATTAATAAATATAAGTCACTAACAAGCATGATTATAAAAATTATTCAGTCATGAGTATTAAATATTCATGAACGCACATTAAAATTGCTGTTTCACTACATTTTCTTAAGCAGTTTAAATAAAATATGCTGCTTTCATTTTAAACACAAGCAAACATTAGTAACAAGATTCGCAAAGTATGTTATTGAGAATGAAATAACTTTTGTTTATATTGAGCAAGCTTTATGTACATCGATCTATAAATTATTCCTATTGATTGTTAATGAAACAAATACTATAAATAATAATAAAAAAAAATGTGGCTTTTTTCCTAAGGATTTTGAAAATTATTCTGTTTCTTCAAACTTGCATGAAGTTAAATCTACATTTTTCTTTAAGTGATCTCCTTTTAAGTAAATCATATATGCATTCTTTGTTGTAAGCAATGACAGATGTCGATATGAATAAAATATATGCACTCTGAAGAACCTTCAACAAAAGGTTTTAAACGAATATACAGAATTAAATATGAAAATCTTCCAGTTCTTTTTATGCATGTTCCTTTTAAAGACATTCATTTATTGATTTGAGCA
>BGPR01044086.1:0-12730 GCA_013235015.1 Araneus ventricosus | reverse complement strand
AGATTTTTGTCAAACATTCAGATATTACGAAAAGTGAACAGGTTGTTTAATGGAGTCCATAGCCGTGAAGGGGGCTTAATTTTAAGTACTGATTTTGTATTATTATGCGGTTCAACTGTTGAAACTTGCATGCTTCTCTGGGATATGAGGAGGCCGTGGAGAGATAGTAAATAGTAGTTTGCATTTTCATCACTTTTACGTCTGTTCTGTTGTATCAGACATTATTAATAATCCAATCTTAGAGCTTTTAACTTCGCATATTTTAACATTCACGTGTTCACATCACATCCGTACCAAATGACAATAAAACTAGATTTTATTTACCAGTCCAGACATAAAAGTCAAGGTTTTATATTAAAGAAAGTTTGCCACAGAAACTGCACGCTTAATATAGCAATTTTTAAAAATTTTATATAAAACTTTTTGGAATATTAAAAGTGGTAACATTCATTTAGATATTTTCAAATGTTTATTACTAAGTATCTGGAGGTGATATCCCAATTTGAGTGGAACTTTGCATATAAAATCAGTTCCAAAAGATGTGTTTGCAAGTATAGTTTATCAAGCACTTATTCCTAGATAATAAGTCCATGAATACACTTTGTAAAATAATATAATTTGCTCTGTAGAATATTATTTTAAAGACCGTTCGACTGAAAAAACAACTTAAATTCGGAATAAGATATTTTGTACTGATGTAAATTTAGCCAATCGTTTAAAACGAGTTCAAACCGATAGAGTCACCGGAAATTTAGCGTGCTTGAATACTTCTCAAATAAAAGCCTCAAATAAGAATTCAAAGTCCACAGAGAGAGTTAATTTTTTTCATAACCGATTTCTCTCACTGTGAAATATAATTCTATCTCATCACTTAACATAACAGCACATAGATGGCATTACAGACTCATTTACCTCTCTACATCTATCAATACTCGACATGAGAATTGTCTTCTTACCAATGGCTGTTTTAGTATAAATTAAAGCTGCCAACAAGAATGCGCAAATCAATAAAAAAATCGGCTGTGTGTATTGGACGATAGATATGAATCTTCGCATTACTTGAATATGTATATGCGATGATTGTACACTTTGCCATTGCAAGCGAGGGCGAAGTAAATAAAGAAAAGAATGCGTACTAATATAAGTTAAAAAAAGAAAAAAAATCGACAGGAGGCTGTCTCTGCGAAACGGCCGCTGGGATTGAGGGGCGTAGACTTACTTACCTTACTCAACCGTGACTTCTTTGAGTAGAGTAGCTCTATGTGACTATTAACTCTATTGTGACTATTAGTCTTTATGTTCGAAAATCATTTAACATAGACTCATAGAATTCATAAATCTTATGGGGCTTGCATCTACCAGATGCTGGGCACTTTGGCCAAATAAAAAAACTTTCAGACACATACGTTTATTGACAATGGACGACACAAACACAGAGATACACATAAAACATACGGCAACGCCGAGATCACAAGTCGTTCTATTACATCCGTCAGCTTGCAGGCTGACGCAACAACATCGCCACCTGGTGGCGGTTACTTCTCGCTTCACTTTACAACATCCTCTCCCCTTGAGACTCAGAAAGAGTCTCAAGCAACAACATAACAAACATTATTCAAAAGATCCAGTCTCTTAGGTGCTTTCACATATCTTCCAGATGAGGTGTATTTTCTCATTATTACATCATCATCCCCAGGCAACAATTTATTTTTATTATCAGACACATCATGGGAATTAGATTCCTCCCCACCTGGTTCCTTATCAACAGATTGATTTGAATAAATTTCTAAAGGATAGATACGCTGTATAGGGCGTAAAACTGTCCCATGCTGAGTTTTAAGTTTAACAGTGCGAATTTTCCCATCGCGCCCTGGAATCAACTCAATAATTTTCGCCAAAACCCAAAACAAACATTTTTTATTATCATCACCTACTAAAACTATTTCTCCAACCTGAGGAATACGCGAATGCTTTTCATTATGTTTCTGCACAAGTTGACCAAGGTATTCCTTTCTAAAGCGTTGGCGTAGGTCCTTCAAAAGTTTACTTCGATATATTATTCTTTTGTTGAGACTGCTCGAATTTAACTGTTCAATATCCCCAGTGTTCGAACTTCTGTTTTCGATAAGGAACATGCTAGGGGTAAGAGGAATCAATTCTTCTGGATTTTCTGAGACATATGTTAACGGTCTACAATTAATGATGGATTCACAATCACAAATTATAGTATACAGTTCATTAGAAGTTAAAACTGATTTACCTAAAGTACGTTTTAACAAATCCTTTAGAGTGCGAACCAACCTTTCCCACCAAGCCGCGGTAGGAGGAATAAATTTCCAAAATATTTTAGGAGTTCTGGTTTCTTTTAGAATTTTACTCCAATTCAATTTTGATAGATCATTAGAGGAACCCCGAAAGTTAGTTCCATTATCGCAATAAATCGTTCGTGGCCGTCCACGTCTAGCGATAAACCGTCTAAGGGCCAATAGAAAAGCGTCAGAAGATAGGAAATTTACAAGTTCAAGGTGAATGGCACGATATACCGCACAAGTAAAAAGAACTATCCACACTTTTCCTTCATTTTTCAAAAAGAGTGGCCCTGCCAAATCTATTCCCACAATTTCAAATGGCGCACAATCTGTAACTCGGTCTGGTGGCAAAGGTGTTGGTTCGCTTGACATAGATTTAATCTTAAAGCGTTTACAAATAACACAATTATACAGGACATTTTTAATAGCTTTCCTAGCCCTGATTATCCAATATCTTTCTCTTAACAGGCATTGCATCATTTGAATTCCGGCATGACAGTTTTTCCTATGTACAGTTCTAATTAAGAGCTTAGTAAATTCACATTTTTCTGGTAACAGTATTGGATACAGAAAAGATCTATCATCATTTCGATTAATTATTTTCGTTTTCACTCTTAGAATACCTTCATTGTCTAGGAAAGTTTCAATAAAATTGGAAGATTTTGCATCAGAAAGATAATAGCTCTGAACTAAACGAATTAGTTTCTTCTCAGAATATTCAATTTCAGATTGTGAAAGTTAAGAGTCTTTACATTTTCCATTAACCAATTTACATTTATTTACAAATCTCAATATCCAAGTAAATACTCGAATCATTTTATCATAATCAGATACTCTTTCTGCATACCACGGGGGTGTGTCTTCTGTTAGATTCATGTTTACTAATTTGCTCTTTCTCTTTTCAATATCTACTTCTTTAGGTTGACAAATAATGTCACTAACAGGCCAAGACTCAGGGTTTTCTTTTAACCAAGATGGACCCTCCCACCATTTGAAATTTAACATTTGTTGGGGGGTACATCCATGACATAAAAGATCGGCAATATTCATATTTCCTGGTACATGTCGCCATGAATAACACCCAGTTAGCTCTCTGATATCTTTAACGCGATTGGCAACAAAAACAGACCAGTTTCCATATTCTTTAATCCACCACAAAGCAACAGTGGAATCCGACCAGAGTGTGACTTTAATACTTTATGGATCGATCGCCTTGATAACAGAATTAACAAGTCTTGCTCCGATGAAACAAGCCATCAGTTCCAACCTTGGAATGCTCAAAGATTTTAAAGGAGCCACTCTGTTCTTTGCGCGAATGAGTCTCACTTTACTTTCACCTTCTACCTCAGATATAACGAAGACACAAGCAGCATATGCCCCCTTGCATGCATCTACAAACACATGCAATTCAGATGTTTCATTAAAGTTCATAAAACGTGGCAAAGTTACATCTTTCAATAAATACATTTCATTTAACCATTTAGAAAACTTATCAACAAAAGTAAAAGGCAATTCCTCCTCCCAAGAAAAATGAGATTTCCATAAATCTTGTAATATGAGTTTAGGGAGCAATGTAGAAGGAGTCAACATACCAAGAGGATCATAGAATTTTTGCACCGTAGACAAAATAAATCTCTTAGTTATTTTAGTTTCGCATGATAAAATTTCAAAATCAATTTTACACTTCAATGTATCCTCATCCAAATTCCAAATTATTCCTAAAACCGAAGTGTTTCCAGAATGCTTACTAGCATGTTTACACTCTACATTGCTCTCCCAACCCCTCAAATTAAAACAACCTTTAGCCATGATAAGTTTTGCTTTTTCAATAAAATCCTCAGCCTCTGAAACATTATGCACTCCAGTTAAACAATTATCAACCTAGAAAGAACATTTAAGTTTCTGTACAACGTCATAAAATTCTATACAATTTTCAAGAAGATGCATAATTGTAGCATTCAATAAAAAGGGACTCGAAGAAACACCAAACACAATTCTACAATGTCTGTAAATCAATTCTACATCATTACAAGGATAAAAAAATCTCAGAAATTCTCTATCCTTAGGTGCAACAGACAACATTAAGAATGCCTTTTCTATATCCGCACTAATACCGATTGGATACATTCTAAATCGATCAAGAATATCAGGTATTAATTCTATAAGATTACTTCCCTTATATAAACATTCGTTCAAAGAAGGATTCCCCCTCTGAGAGGCAGAAGCGTCAAAAACCGGACGAATTTTAGTAGTTTGGCTATCTAATTTAATCACTGGCCGGTGTGACAAATAATGGCATTCTCTATTCAATTCGAAATCTGGCACGCGTTCAATAATGTTCAACTTTTCCCAATCCTGGAATACTTTCTGATAATCCGAAAAAAATTCCCCTTTTCCAAATCTGTTAATCATTCTTTCATGTCTTTTCCAGACTAACTCTTTATTACTGGGTAAATTCTTAGAATCATATTTCCAAGGAAGTTCTACTTCATATCTTCCATCAGGAAGAATTTTCATTTTGTCATTAAAATCATTTAAATCAAGATCGCCCTTTTCCTTTTCGGCTGGGCTCGATATCCCTAAAACCTCAAGTTGCCAAAGTTTATTTATCGGTACGTTCATGGAATGCATTGATAATGTCGTTAAAATATTATCCTTTTCATATGAGCCCTTTCCAAATACAGTCCAACCCAGTTTCGTTTCTACGGCTGTTAAGCCGGACTCTAATTCAACTGTATTTCCTGTCAATAATTTTCCTAAGACATCTGCTCCGATCAAAAGATTAATTTCCGTTTCATTTCGAAAAGAATCAGTAAAATCTATTTTCTTTCTTTTTAATTCATTCAAGATCTGTTTATTCTCAATCCTAGGTATAAAACCGCAAATCGTTTTTTCTGAAAGAACTTCAAAACTACAAGAAAAAGTTCCATTTAAATTACTGACCTCGACCGGAAATACTTCATGATATGTTGGTTTAGTTTCTTTCCCCCCGAACAGCGCATGAATCACTGTTTCGGTTCTAAGAGGAGATGTTTTAAGCTGAGTTATGATTTTTTCGCTGATGTAGCTACTTTGTGAGCCAGAGTCCATCACAACGCGAATTAATTCTTGTTGACCTTGATAACGAATAAGAACGCAAAGTGTTTGCAAGAAGATAGTTTCGCTTTTGCTGCAATTAGAGAGGGAATTTTCAAATTTTGGAACACATTTAGATTCATTATTTTTATCACACATTATATCAAAATGACGATTATTACAATGAGAACAATTCAATTGATTTTTAACATTACAAAATTTACTTAAATGACCAGCTTTCTTTAAACAAGAAAAACATGCACCTTTCTTTAACAATAATTTTTGTTTAGCAGCTAAAGTCATTTTCCTTGCGGAAAAACATTTTTCACTAGGATGTGATTTATCACAAAAAATACAGTTATGAATTCTCTTACCTGGTGTTTGAAGACTTACTAAAGCTGATGCTGTTGTTGACTCGGATTGTTTTACGTGATCATTATGGAGTTCCTTTCGTCGAGAACTCTGGTTGGAGGCGAAACCAGTCCGTCCTAAATTGACCATTTCTTCCCCTTTAACTTCCTAACGAAGAAAGTTCATCAATTGTTCTAAAGTTCGGGATTCTTTAGTCTCTGTCAAGCTATGATTTCGGCTCCGTTCCCAGGCCACTAACATTTCTTCAGGTAAGCAGGACTCCACCAACGGATTTAGAAAATCTCCATATTTTTCTTGCGTTCTTCCTAAGCTCTCCAGGGCTCGTATTTTTGCTTCCAACTCGTCATATAATGCTGGAAGATCTGTTTTTGAGCGTCTGGTGGCCGCGTTTTTCATGACCATAGACAACAGATCTCTTACATATATCTGCACCAATAGATCATTTCTTCCAAAGCGTTCCTGAAGCTGCGAAATCGCTTTCTGGTAATTATCCGCTGTTCCGGGAAACTTTCAACCACACGAGCAGCCTTTGATTTTGGCACAACAGCTTGTAGAAGATACTGAAATTTATCTTCGTTCGGTATACTTGGATCTTCATGTATTTTTCGAAATTGGCTCCAAAAACTCAAATAATTTTTAGCATCTCCGTCGAATTTCTTTAGCTCAATCTTCGGGAGCTTAAATTTTCTCTTTTCAGAGAAATCCTTAGTACTCGAGTCTTTCAAATACAATTGTTCGATTTGCGAACAAAGTTCAATATAATTATCTCGGTATTTCTCAGCAGACAAAAAATCTTCTTCATATGCCTGTTCGGCATCTTCAGTTTTCAAAATCAGGTTCGTAATTTCTGCCTGGCATGTTTCCAAGCGCGCAAATTTATCGCTAATCTGCGATTTCAAAATCAAAAGTTGCGTCAGTTCAGGAGCTTCTTTTAAAAGCTCGTCATCAATTTTCTTAGCACATACCGTAAAAGAGGTACGGAAAGATTTCCTCTGTGTTGTCAGCAGTGTCAAATCCATTGTCATGTCGAGAAGAGAATTCACCAAAGTTCTAATCCAAAGTACTCGCAGTCCCACCGAGGGTACCACTATGTTCGAAAACCATTTAACATAGACTCATAGAATTCATAAATCTTACGGGGCTTGCATCTACCAGATGCTGGGTACTTTGGCCAAATAAGACTAAGCCTTTCAGACACATACGTTTATTGACAATGGACGACACAAACACAGAGATAGACATAAAACATAAGGCAACGCCGAGATCACAAGTCGTTCTATTACATCCGTCAGCTTGCAGGCTGACGCAACAACATCGCCGCCTGGTGGCGGTTACTTCTCGCTTCACTTTACAACATCAAGAATAATACTTAACATGGCTCGTTTTAATAATATTACTTTTTCGTCAAACATTCAGATATTGAGAAAAGTGAACAGATTGTTTAATGGAACCAAATACACTGAAGAGGGCTTAATTTCAAGTATTGATTTTGTAGTGTTGCCCGGTTCAACTGCTGAAACTTGATTGCTTCTTTGGGCTATGAGAAGGTCGTTGAGAGAGTGTAAATAGTACTTAGTAGTAATAGTGCATTTTTTTCACTCTACAACTCTTCTGATTCTTCTGCGGCATCCGACATTACTAATAATCTAATCTTAGAACTTTTAGCTTCGCTCATTTTAACATTCACGTTTTCACATCGCATCCGTGCCAATTGACAATAACACTAATTTTTATTTACCAGCCCAGATATAAAAGTAAAGGCTATATATTAAAGAAATGTTTATTTTTAAAACCTACCTTGTACATATAAAATAATTTAACTTGTTATATAGAATTTGTTGCAATATTAAAAGTGGTAACACTTCATTTAAATATTTTCAAATGTTTACTCTTAACTACGCGAAGGTGATATCTCAATTTGACTCGATTTGTTGGCCAGTATAATTTATCAGTCATTTGTTACAAGATTATAGTCCATGAATACATTTTGAAAAATAATGTAATTTACTCTGTAGAATATTATTTTGCCGACCGTTCGACTGAAAAAGCAGCTTAAATTCGAAATAAGATTTTTTTATTTTTTACTGGTGTAAATTTAGCCAAACGTTTATAGCGAGTTCAAATAGATGGAGTCATCGGAAATTTAACGTGAGTGCAATCGTAGCAAATAATAGCCTCAAATAAGAATTCAAAGTCCATAGAAAGAATTTTTTTCTTTCCATAGTCAATTTCTCTCATCGGGATATATACTTAAATATTCAATTATAATTGTATATCCTCACTTAACTTAACAGCACATAGATGGCATCACAGACTCATTTACCTCTCTGCATCGATCAATACTCGACATGAGAGTAGTCTTCTTCCCAATGGTTGTTTTATTATAAATTAAAGCTTCCAACTAGAAAGATAATTCTATTACACAAGTCAAGAAAAAATCGAGATGAATTTACGACTGTGTATTGGACGATAGATGTGAAATTTCGCATTACTTGAATATGAGAGTTGCTATTGCAAGTTGCAAGCGAGGGCGAAGTAAAGAAAAGAGTGCGCACTATTAAAAGTGAAAATTTATAAAAAAAAATTATCTTTCCATCCTATATCTGAACTTCATTTCCGGTTTATTTAGTTTTAGTCATTAGATATATGAATAAGAATGTATAATTGCAATTTGTTTTTCGTTTTGTTAACTTTTAAAATTTGGTTAATGTACTCCCAATCTTTCTCTCTATAAGTATGTCCGGATTTATTTTTTTTAAAAATGGTCACCTTAAATTATTATAACAGTTCAAAATAAGTAGCAATAATAAAAATAAGTTATGTTATTCTACATCAATAGCGAAAGATAAATTAGAATCTTCTAAAATTATCTTTATTACCAATTCAATAAAACCTTTATTACCAATTCAATAAATCTATCAAAATTCGGGAATAAACCATATTTTTTCAGATTATTCCAGATGACAAGCATTTCAAACAGCTACTTCAATATCTCAAAAATAAAACGAAATTTTATTATTTCATATACAAAGGGGAAAATAAAATTTTGTAATAATACAAATTTGTAATTTATTTATACTGTGTTTGATAAAACGCTTTAAAAATATTTTAAACATACCGTTCTCATCTCGTAGAATGGTTAATATTATGTTATTTACAGAGATAATCGATTTATTCTTAATGTACTTGTCATAATTCCTTAATATAATGAAACAAACCAAAATAAGATATCCAGGATTAACAATATGCAACAATAAAATTTTCATTTAACCATACCAAATTTTATTATGGCGTTATTTATATTGTTTTTCGTTGGAAATGTGGAATTCCAATTTCCATAAATAAAGGTGCTGCTATCGTTTATCACATCCAATCGTAAATCCTCTGTATATTCTCCTTCTCAGTTACATGAACAAGTGAAAAATGGAGAAAAGTGAGCAGGTTGTTTAATGGAGCCCATAGCCTTAAAAGAAATCTTAATTTTCAGTATTGATAATGTAGTACTGCGCGGATTGAGTTCCTATGAGTAGGCCGGAGAGTAGGGTAAGCAAAACTTTGTATCTCTTTTATTTCCATTGAAGTTCTGATTCTTCCGCTCTATCGTACACTATTAAATAATCTAATCTTAGAACTTTTAGCCATGAATATTATAAAGCTAAAGTTTTATATCATATACGTAGGATGACAATAATACTATTTTTAAATTATCAGACCAGATATAGAGATCCAGACTTCATCTTAAAGAAATAGATACAATTACATAATGGGGTGTGAGGTTAACACTTCATGCACATTAATAATCATTGGCTTTACATGACATAGAAAAAAATTTAGTACAAGAGAAATTCCCTGACAGTTGGTTGATTATTTTCTCTCAAAAACAAAACTGACGATTTTAAACTGGGTTTTACAAAACATTCTTCAACAGAAGATGCAATTGAAAGCTACATATTCTACACAAATATAATAAAATCACAAACTAAACATTCAATGCCTTCTCACTGCACATATGCAAACAGAGATACAACTGAAGTTCTGCATTAATCTCCATATTTTGATACACCCATTATAATTGGTGAATTATTGTAACATGAAATCTTGATAAAACATATTTACAGTCTGTAACCAAAGAGGTACAGAAAACTGTTACTCCTGAATTAATTCACCTTTTGATATATGTGGCAAAATGCAGAAATATAAATTTCTCTGAACGATTAAAATATGAACTTCCATGTAATGGGATGTTATAATATCACAGTAATTTTAAAACAAAAGCAAAACTTATACATTTTATACACATGCGAGCTTGTTTCGAAGCCACATTGCGTTTGATTTTTTAACTGCAGTTGAAAACGGGTATGTAACAAACTTTCCATTTTCAAACCACGGCTTTTAATTTTCGTACTCCTAAATTAATTCACCTTTTATCTCTATGAGCCCGAGGGAGCCCCAATGCGTCCCGGTCGACTGAGGACGGTATCGGACGTTTCGGGGCGGTTGGGAGAATTTTAGGGGAGTAAGGAAGTTCCCGAGGCCACCCGAGCAGATTATATCAGCGGGGTGGAGGGTCTCAGCGGGGTGACAGTGAGTGATATGTGGTTTTGTCAAGCGAAAGAAGGAAGAAAGGACAGTTATTTATTAGATCAAATTATATTTATCAGAAGCAGAAAAAATAAATCCAATTTATATTTTTTATACAGTTTATTATAACCTATATAAGGAAATTGTTAACTTGCTTTATGCAAAAGATTGTGGAAATGTTCATTTTAGTAAAAAAAGTAATAAATTTCTTTCCCCCCCTTTTTAAATTCTTTTATTGACACTGATCAATTCACACATTTTTTCGAACAGAAATCTTTCAGGTCAACCTTTTTTCTGAAAGGTAAACTTATTTACTTACTCATTTATTATTTTTGATTGTATTGCTACAGGCAAATTTTACCAAAGAAAATAATTTCGATTCTATAAAATTGTCGATTACTGTTTTTCTCAAATTTTCATGATTTGTACATTTTAGGGAAATACGGTGTCCATTAATTACTGTTAAAATCAACTGCTGAAAAACATAAGTTAAAAATACAAACAAGATTTCTGAATAAGATTTTGAAATAAAGTTAAATTCTAGACATATTTAAATTAAATTAAAAAACAATTATTGTTTCAATGATTGTAAAATTAGAAACCGCTTGAGATGCATCTGATTTTTAAAAAACTTTCCTGGTGTTGTGCGAGTTCTAATTTTTTGCTGAAAGTGCTATATTGAATTTAGTATATACTAATTATGAAATTAATCAGAAGATATTAAATGTGGCTTGCCAACTGATAATTTGATATGCTGTCAGATATGCACAACAGAACGGAGTTCCGTTACAGAGCACCGCGAGGACGCGAAGCGTCCGATGCACATCCACATCTAGCTAATGAATGGGCTTCTAATTAAATTAACGTTTAAAAAATTCAAATAAGAGATTTAAAATTAGATGAATTAGAACAGGGGAAGATAATTTAAGCAGGGGGACAAGTAGCGTAAGAAATTTTAGCGGAAAACACTGCGAAACGCTAGTGTGGTGTGGAATTTTGGAAGAAGTGTGTTTTCCGTGTCCGGATCCGTATTTTCATTAAGATTACAGTGCTGCAACTAGAAGAGACTAAAATAGAAGGCAAATAAGGTCTAAAAAGATAGAGAAAAACGAAATTTGGCAGGAAAATGGCGATGGAATTAAGTTATGAGCTCTCGGAAATTAGCGCGGATTTGCACAACTTAGCGGTTGAATAAGATCGAAACTTAAAACTTTTGAGGATTTTACGGGTCCAGATTTGCATAGACTGTGCTTACAGTCCGACGTCTTTTAATTATCGGTAAATTTTCATATGTATAGTCCAGTATCACTCTGGCTCTCTTACGAGAACTCGGAACAGATGTGCACAAGAGTATCTTTTAGTCTCAGTAAGATTTTTCCGTCTATATGAATAAAATGGTGAACATTTGAGCTATAGATAGTAAAAAGTTTTCTCACCAGGAATGCGTTTTTCGTTTTAATTGTGTTTTAACTGCAAAACAGAAGATATATTTTTTAAGATTCCATAATTGCACGGAGATTCTCTTTGTGCTATCTTTACTTCAATAGCTTCTCAGAAGTGGAAATTCGCAGAGGGAAAAGGGAGAGAGAGGTTACGGTCTTTAACATTTTATATTGTCGCACAACATTTTAAAATTAGACATTTATTTTTAAATATTAAACTATCAATATATTTCATTAAAAAATAATAAATTTTAATAATGAAATTTGAAACCTTTTCAACAACGGTGTTTACAGTTTTGCTAGGCAGAAACGCCACATTTAACTGTGCCTCACATATAAACAAACGAGATTAATCTGTCATAAAGTTAGTATAATACATGGCTTACCTCGTTTTACAAGACAAGTATGAACCAAAGCAACTGCCTTCTTTTCTTCATATTTAAAAATAAGCTTGTAATTTAAAGATATTATTTTTCAAAATATATTTTTGTCTAATTAATCGAATTACTTTATTCTTTAATGTGCTGAAAGTGCGTTTCTTTTCATGAAATATTTGAAAAAATAAAATAAGTTAATTTTAATAACAATACAAAGTTAATTAAGGTGTTGGGGGAGTGCACATATTTCATACTTAAATAAATCAGAATAGCCTACCGATATTCGAAAAAGAAGATTACGGCACTTTTTGTTTATATTTTATTCTTTCCTTTACTTTTTCAACATAAACACCGCATTTTTCTCACATTGATATCTATGAAAACTTGTCTTGAGGGTAATTTTCTCATATACTTGTTGAACACTCATTTAGAATTGTGCAAAAATAAGATGACGTAACTTTGGGATATTAATGATTAACGATTTTTGGCCGAAAAAGACTAACTGCCAAAAGAAGGCTGTTTCAGAAAGCATTGCTTGTGTGTTCACAATTCTTCTAGGAGCTCCCGAGATAAA
>BGPR01044085.1:0-12730 GCA_013235015.1 Araneus ventricosus | reverse complement strand
TTATTTTACGATTTTTCATAACGACAGATCTTTTTCTCGAACTTTGTGCAACATCACAAACATTACATTTTCTTGACATCGGATTCAGCTTTAAAACTAACATTTTTTCCTTCAGCGTTGGTAGGCAATGTTCGTTAAAGACAAATTCGCATTCCACTCTATTTTTTATTACCTTTAGAATTTTATATATATATAAAATGTTTTTGTTGTTGCAGTCATAAAACAGCCGAATTGTTAACCAATTTGCTTTATTACATACCAACATCTTAGTTGAAGTTTTATGTAAAAAGTGTACAGAAAATTCCCGATTCTCTCAGATAAGGGAATAACAAATAACACGTGATCAAAGTGAAGGGAATATTGGCTATTTTTAATAAATTAAATAAGCGTTTTAGGGAAGATGCATGGCGTCAAGTGCATGGCGTCAAGGAGTCGCTGATTTCGCGATTTGTGCGCGCTTGGAAACGATTAAAATATTCTTTTAGCAATAAATATGCCAAGACAAGAGATTTGATATACCTCCAGCGCGGGAAATAGAACGAAACTGGAGTTTAAGAAAAGTGACTTTGGAATACATTAAGACTTTAAAATATATAATATTAGAATTTGAAATAAAAGTAAGTAAAAGTTATTATATATATATATATATATATGAAACAAAAGACAGAAAATCAAAAACATACGAGAAACAAAAGAAACAAATTTTAATAATTTGAAAAATATCATGGCAAGCCACTCGTCAGGAAGCGAAGCCTTTCTATGAAATTAATAAGTGCTTTTTTCTTCCAACGACATACGAAAAAACGTAACAATTTTTGTTGTTATCTCCTCAAAAAGCACCCATTGTATATATATATATATTAAGATTTATAGAAACAATATTCTCTCTCAATTTTCTCGCATTAGATCTATTTGTTCGAACGAAATTTCAAAATCTAGACAATTAAAGCTTTTGTATGATCAACTTTTAAATAACGGTATTCCCAATAACTTTGTGCGACGATATCTCAAGCAGTGATTACGGAGCTACTGACAAAGCCTCTTTCTCCTTCCCTTCCTTTTCCTCTGTTTGGCAACAGCAATAACTGGTTTAGCGTTCATTCTCCACGTGGTCACGGTAGCTTTTTCCTGGCCATGGTAAGCGTATTTCGCTTTTATTTTATTATTTTTTATGTATACGGCTGTTTTTATTTATTTTATTCTAGGTCTTTTGTAATAGGATTTTTTGTATTTGTATTCGGATTTTTTGTCTTTGATTCTTTTTAAATCTTCTTAAATGTATTTATTTTTTATTCAAGAATTCTTCCATTTTTATTTGTCTTGTGCTTTTAGAGGGGATGACGGCAATTTTTAACGGATTTCGTTTGCCGTTAGCAGAAAAAAGCACAAATTAATATCACGAGCGGCTCGCTATGATATTTTTCAAGTTTATTTTGGTTTTTGTCTATTTTTGCCATTTTGTCTTGACTGTTTTTGAGTTTTTGTCTTGTGTTTCTAAGTTTGTTTTGATATATATATATATATTGTAAAGAAGAAATTGAAAATATATATGTATTGAAAAAATATATTTTGTTACAAATATCACAATATGAAGATTCCATAATATTTATAATACTGATTTATAAAATAAAGAACAAAAAGGAGAAAATACTAAAAATAAAACAATCCAATTTTATGTTCGTAAATAAAAGTGAGTTCATAATTTTTTTTTCATTAAATCTATTTTTAAATTTGCCTTCGTGCTGAAAAACAATAAATTATTAAGGGCTGTTGTTATTCACTATTTTATATAAAAGTATTCACAGATGTATTAAAAAATAAAACAGGCACTTGAAAGAATAAAACATCTCTAAGTAGCTTGACCTATAAGGTATCTTCCACTGTTATTTTGTTTATATAAAGTGCCATATTCTGCATTTCATCTTCGTTTTAAATTCTTAATTCCGTGCTTAAATCAACGAGTCTTTTATTTTGATAAAACTGCTACTCGTCTCGGAAGATTCCTTTGATTAATTTGAATAATTAAAATCCTGTTTATTTAAAAAAGACTTTTGTCTAAGAGTTCTTTTAGATTCATTGGCGAGCTTACAGAAAATAAACTACTTCACAGATAATTAATATTTAAGTACATTGAACGGATGCGATAAACTGGCGTGTTTTGTTTGCACAGGTGAAATACACTTTACGAAATTATAATTTAGGTGTTTTGGATTATACAATTCCAGAACATTTTTTTATTTAATCTCACCGATAGTATTTTGTTGATGTTTGTACGAATACCTATATTGCTATATGCAATTCAAATTGTAGACTGAGCTTAGAAAATTCAGTAAATCAAATATTTATATTTTCAATTAAATATCTTCTTCAACAAATATTATCAATACAGAAAATTCTTCAAACGTTCTCGAAATGAAATAGTAAATAGAGAAATGAAAATAATAAATGTGAATTATTACGACGAGAAAATAAGGCGTTTGATTTAAAGTTTAGCAACAAATAATTCATAAATATGTAGATTTCGGGGAATAAAATATTTAAATATTTGTGTAGTAACATTTCTTTTCCGAGTTTGCCGTGAAGATTCTAAAATTTAACATTTTTCTCACTTCATTGTGAAATACCTACATATTTACAGATTTTCTTTTAATTCCCATTCTACTGCGTTACTTTCAATCCAGTGCTATATCCATAACCGATTTACTTGTAAAGACTCCTCATGTTAACCTTTTACCTTTATTAAAATCAATTGGCTTTTATCCTCTCATTTAAGCACTTTTCACATTTTTTAATATTTACACTATGTTTATATACATCTGTTCCACATTTTTATCTTGCTCTGATTTTTACATAGTTTGGCGCAAATCTAAACAAATGTTTGGCGCAGCTTGGCCAATTCTGGCCCTTGTGCCATAAAACCCCAATCACTAATTCACTCACTGCGTTAGAATGAATAACATATGCTCGACAAGACAAGGCACCACTTCATGCCCCTGCAACTAAAACCTTTCGGATATTTAACCCTCTGAATACTAAGAGTTCCCAAAATCTGAGTACAGTTGTATACGGAGGTTTGCTTACTAATAATTTATCTGTGGAATGCATTCGTCCACCCCGTTCCCCCTATTCTCCTCACTACGGGTGGTGGGAGATATGAATGACAGACCTTTCATCGCTTATCTTTCCCCTAAGGGTCCTTTTAATGACTACTCGCCCAACTGCCTTCTCCCCCTCTTTCGGAACATCATCCGGCCGAAATCCGCCCCACTAGTAGAGAAGTCACATGGCCGGTTACGGCCGGCTTAGGAGTCAGAGTGGCTTAGGAGAGAACCTGAAGTGGAAGAGAGCTCAAAAGACGCTCCCTATCCATCTCTCGCTTT
Source organism: Araneus ventricosus (assembly GCA_013235015.1). Classification (NCBI taxonomy): domain Eukaryota; kingdom Metazoa; phylum Arthropoda; class Arachnida; order Araneae; family Araneidae; genus Araneus; species Araneus ventricosus. The sequence goes on along the minus strand of BGPR01044085.1, from coordinate 9,350 downwards.
GACCAAAAACCTTAGGGGGTATTTTTGGAAAAGATATATGATTATATTTATTTGCTAAAATGGAACCACACACTCTCGTTGCACACAGCCCACGGAAGCTTAGTCTATTGGCATGACTAGATATCCACAATCCTGTTTCCAAAAAATTATCTGCGTTAAATGCTCTGGTTTTACTTTTCCGACAAAACCGCCCTCTCTTAATGTCAATCTAATTAAGACATAATTTCAAGTTTATATTCTGCTCCTGTTTCCTTTCTACTATCTTCCGACCGACCTGGTGCTTCTTCGAAAACAGTCTGTATCCTCCCGCTCTGTGTTAACAGCCAAATTTAGGTACCTGAATGACTCGACGAATTATAAATTTTTTGGAGAACAAAATTTTTATATCATACTTTTTCGATATGAAATACTCAACACCTTTTTCACGCACATTTCCATTTGAAACATCCAGTTCATTTGTGGTTCCATCTACTTTTACGTGTCAGTTGGCAAGAATGCGTTCATTCACGCGTGCAACGATCTCAGAATTTGTTAAAGTTGAAGGTTGTACCTCACAGTAGGCATCATCAACATTGGTATTTCGGTTAATCTTTCGGTTTTTTTTAAATGGTGTTGCGGACTTGAAGTGGAAGAGACATCAAAAGACACTCCCTAGCCATCTCTCGCTCTAACCAAGGACCTCAGAAGGTATTTTCGGAAAAGATATATGATTTGTTTTTATCTGCTAAAATAGAGCCACACACTCTCGTTGCACACAGCCCGCAGAAGCTTAGTCTATTGGCATGACTAGATTTCCAAAATCCTGTTTCCAAAAAATTGTCTGCGTCAAATGTTCTGGTTTTACTTTTCCGGCAAAACCGCCCTCTCTTAATATCAATCTAATTTAGATTTAATTTCAAGTTTATGCTCTGCTCCTGTTTTCTGTCTACTATCTTTCGACCGACTTGGTGCTTCTTCCAAAACAGTCTGTATCCTCTCGCTCTACTTTAACGGCCAAATTTAATTACCTGCATTGCTCGCCGTTTTGCAAATTTTTGAGAATTAAATGTTTATATCATATTTTTTCGATATGATATACTCGACAAAATTCTTATGTACATTCCCTTCGTTCCTTAACCGCTGCCATTTATCGGATAGTGACTCTTGTGCCTGCGGAGAAGTTGGCGATCCCTTCCACTACCCGACATCTTGCCCATTGACTCTCTCTTGGCGTCTTAGGAAACCTTCTGCTTCACTGGAAAGTCTGTGGTACCAAAGAGTCCTGGAGAATCCTAATTCAAGAAAAAGAATAATAAACATGATTAAATTCATAATAGACAATGAAAACATAATACGACTGGAATAAATAATCATCTGATTTTGTGCAGTAACTCCAGCTTATCTTGCATTCAATACACTGAATATACTGGCCCTTCCTTTCTCATAAATCTTTAATAGTAATCTTCCTATTCCTTGTATTCCACATTAACACGCAATGTCTTCCCATCTCTAATGTGTTACTCGAGAACCTGTGTATTGATGTAAGCTTCCTCATGTTGTTCGTCATCATCTACATTCATTATTTTTCTTTCATTCACATCGTGTTATTCAAGATATCGTATATATTCCTTTATTTTGTTGTCAATTCTATGTGTAAACATCAGCTTTGTAATTTCTTCATTTGCCATTCTTCTCTATGCTGTATTTTTTTGCAACTCAATAAAGTCCACCTACATCTACACCAATCCCGATCGGAGCCACATGAGCTCTAGAGACATCGGGGTGGTTTTAAAGTGGTAAAGTGTGAAACAACCAGTTAATTTGTGATCTCATCTACTGTTACGCGTCAATTGGCAAAAATGCGTTCATTCGCGCGAGAAACGATCTCAGAATTTGTCGAAGTTGAAAGTCTTCCCTCGCAGAAAGCATCATCAACATTGGTAGGTCCGTTCTGGAACCCATTGCACCATTTTGTGTTAGCGTGAGGCGATATAGCATTTTTATAATACACTTCGTGCAACTGTCGATAAATTTAAGTGCAGTTGCATATTTGTGTCTAAAACAACTAGTCACTCCACGCATATCCAATTTGGACGCCACCTGTAGCTGCCGAGATATGTTCACGACTGATTTGCAAGCAAACTCAAACTGCTACGTCATGCGCTGCAGATAAATACCTGCAGTGTTGCCAGAAGATTTAAGCAAAATATTCTTTCACTAAGACTTTTTAAGGAGGAGTGCAATTAAGTATTTGACTGACTTACGTAAATAAAAGAATCACATATCGAACCATAAACATGTTTTTTTTAGTTGAAAATAAAGTATACATAATAAATAAAGTATACTTGCCAGACGTTACTTTCAATTGACACACTTAACTTTGTATGCCATCTAACCACGGTTCACATTTTCTTAGTCTTTAATGAGACGTCACCTTCTATATAAGTCAGCAAAAGACGAAATGATTTTAAAATGAAACTGGCTTAATATATTTAAGGCATTTTATGTAATAATAAATTTGCTTCCCATTATATTCTTTTAAGGAATGGTTATTAAGTTTCTTAATATAAATATTACATAATGATATTTGTAATTAAACAAATAATACGCACATATAAACGACATTCAAATAAAACATACGTCTCGAGATTCGATGATTTATTAACATTTATGCACATTATAATTAAACTAGATGGTTCAAATTTTAAACGAAATTATATTCAATATGCATACACAGACTTATGTGGATACCGAAACCTTAAATAAATTCAAATAACCATTTGTTTTCCTAAATTATTTTGTCCTTTTAAAAGATTGAAAAAGGAATTTTTTGTAAAATTTGAAATATATATGATTTTTTTTATAATTCAATGAAATAAAAACTCTTTATACATATAAATCATATGTTAAAATCATATATATTTATAATTTTACAATTTTTGTAAAATTAGAAATATATATGATTTTTTTATACTTTAATCAAATAAAAACTCTTTACAAATAAAATGTTAAATTGAAAGCAGAATTTAATATAAATTTTGCATCTAACTTAGTGTAATTCTATGAAAGAAAACTTATGTCTGGATGCTATACAATCTAGTAAAATTTAAATAATTCTTTTGTATCTCTTTAGAAAGCTCCATATATATACTATATTTCAGTCTATTTTAAAATCCTTTTATCTAGGTAATCTTCTTTATGCATAGAAATAACTTCATTATTCCTGGATCTATTCAGGAGTTGACAGCTGGTGCGTTTAATGTTTAATAATATTCTGCAAATGTTTAAATATGAGGATTCTTATTTCTACAGACATGCAAAAATGGAATTTTTAACAAAGAAATTTCAGTACGAAGAAAAATTGATTTAACAGTTCATTTTACTCTCTGCAAACAGATATTACGCTATTATTTCGCATAAGATAAGCCTAACAAACCATAGGCAAAATACAATTGACAATGATAAGTTATTTGTAAGTACACTCTTGAAAAACATCATTACTGACCCAGCGAAACAACATCCTTTTTTAACCTGAGTGTAAATTTCTTTCTCTACGCAGTCACGGTGAAACCCTTGGTTCCATTTTCTTAGATTTTGATAGAAATGTTCCTTGAAGTCATTGAAACGACGTAAGTGCAATGATTTTCAATTTTTGATTACGTTTCAAGATAGTGGCCAATTCAAAGTTTTCGTTTCAATCATCCTGTTCAATTGCTTGTTTTAAAGATTCCGTTTCTTATAATGTTCAGCTTTTTTCAACAATTCTAGCCAAACGGCAACTCCATTAATAATTACGTTTAAATATAATTTGTTAGTACTGATAAAAGCAAAAAATTAAATTTGAGTAGACTTATTAAATCAGATATTCGTATAACAATTTGCACATTAAATTGCTGTTAAACCTTTAAAGATTGCGATGAAGAAAAGATCTTAGATATTTTAACGTTTTTTTTTTTTAATTTTAAAACCTAGGGTTATTTTTTCAAAAAACTACCTATTTGTCAAGTACATAACTTGCATTTTGTTTCTCGAATTTACCCCTGTATAAGTATCACTATTTCTAGTACCTTCTTTAGTCTTTGTAAACATTAGAAGGCTTGTTTTAATCTCTCTGTGTATTTCTTTCTCCAATTTAGAAGTCATTGCGCCAGATCACTCAAATTTGCATATGTCTTAATCTGTGAATGAATTTATTTTTTTCCTTTGCTCCATAACAGAAAGAAGAACAGTTCTGAAAAGAAGAAAGCAGTTAAATATGATGTCACTCTTGTCTTAGGGTAGGCCACGAATATGTGGATGAGAAACCGCTGTGTAAGTAAGCGGGTTCTCGTTTCTCCTGGGTATACAGTAATGGTTGGGGCTGAGTTACCCCTCACCGATGGCGATACGTGGTAGTTAGAACTCTTGAATTAGTATCAGAGCTTTTCCAGCGATCGTTCTTCAATTGACACTATTTGATACAATGAAATAGAAACAATGTGCTTTAAAATATTTTCAAAATCTATATATATATATTAATCAACGTGCGTATGTTTGCATGTATGTTAGTTACAGCATCATTCTCATACGAGTTAGTCGATTGTAATGAAATTTCGTTCGACTAAAATCACTAGGCGAATAAATCAACATCGACAAAATACCTCAATTTATTGTTTAGCGAGGGTTTCGGAAACCCTCCGCGCTTTTGCGCATGCGCCAGGCGGAGTTATTTTCATCAAACTAGTGAAAATTGAAGAATGGAAAGATGTTGTTTACATTTTACTGAGCGTGATCTAACATTCTCATACGAGTTAGTCGATTGTAATGAAATTTCGTTCGACTAAAATCACTAGGCGAATAAATCAACATCCACAAAATACCTCAATTTATTGTTTAGCAACGGTTTCGGAAACCCTCCGCGCTTTTGCGCATGCGCCAGGCGGAGTTATTTTCATCAAACTGGGGGAAATTTAAGAATGGAAAGATGTTGTTTACATTTTACTGAGCGTGATCTAACATTCCCATACGAGTTAGTCGATTGTAATGAAATTTCGTTCGACTAAAATCACTAGGCGAATAAATCAACATCCACAAAATACCTCAATTTATTGTTTAGCAACGGTTTCGGAAACCCTCCGCGCTTTTGCGCATGCGCCAGGCGAAGTTATTTTCATCAAACTAGGGGGAAATTGAAGAATGGGAAGATGATGTTTACATTTTACTGAGCGGGATCTAACAAAGAACTCTGAAAATGCGCTCATATAACTCATTGCCTGACACCCCCTTTCCGGTGTAAAATCGTCCAAAAGTGATAGTCTCGGAATCCGTTGCTGAACAGTAGTTTAGTTTAGTTTGCTGTTTTGAGCGTCCTGTTTTGAAGCAACAAGATGGCTATTTGGAACGTCGTTTTGAACTGCTACCAGATGACGAGGATGACGCCTGAGTTGGCACCCCATCTCCAAACCATACCGTCGGAAGCACGTTTGATACCCTACGTATGATTTAACTTGCAAAAGACGTAGAACATGGCGGATCTTCAGTGGAATCTAGTTTCGAACCTGGAACCCAATGCCACAGTGTAGGGTGGGAAGAATCATTTAAATAATGTAAAAATAAAACCGGACTGGTTGACATAAAATTTGAATCTATAAACTGAAAAGAAGCTGGGGTTAAATCTTCTCTATTGAACCGTTTATGATGACAACTACCCCTAAAGCATATAGGGGTATTTATTCAGAGGGCTAGAGTAATTTATAAGAAATTCAGTAAACATGTTTTTAAAAGTCTAAAACGTAACAGCAGACTCTTTTTAAAACATGGTTCCTCATTCCTATAAGCTTCGTTTCCATAAACACAAATATAAAAATCGAAAACTAATAAATCGACAACGTGCTTTGATATCTTCTGCAGCTTATTCTCTAACCTCACATGTGACATGTTTGTGCCAGTGAAGAGTTTCGGGTACATTTTTGATATAGCGGCCACCAAGCTTACTTGGCGACTTTCTGATTTCGCCAAGCTCGTAAATTTAGTGTTCTACAGTTCGGAACGGATTTGTTTAGGATTGCCATCCTCTTCGCTTTTTTTTGACTTTTTGACGAAGGAACGTTTTGAGGTGAGGGCTCATTTTGGAATTTTTAAAAAAATCTTAGAATCCTATCATTCAATGAAAAAGCGTAGCTACTAGGTTTCTGCTTTGATGAAGGAGAAGCCCCTGATGTTTTTCAAAGTTTAAAAAATGTGTCCGTTAACCACTTTAGATGCCGCAGGCATTGCATGCGTAAGAGACGCTCACTGCGCACCCAAAACAAATGTTCTCACTTCGCCAAAGCGTCTTCCATCTTGGCGATGTATCACAGCTGTTGGCGACTCAGTCTCGGTGGATAAGCAAGGTGGCCTCGTGCAAGTACCGAGTTTCGTTATGAAAAAATTCATTATATACTCCAACTCTCATCTACATCATTATGCACCTTATGCAAAGTTGAAGAAACCCTGGAGCACTTGCTTTTTCAATGTCAACGTTCTGAACATCAAACAAACTTTTTCATGCGGTGATGGGCTGCCTCCCACTTTCTTTTCCATGGATTTTTGATTTCTCTATACATTCCAAAAAGAAGGTTTTCGCCATTCAAAAAGTTTTACGCCATATCCACGATAATCTTTGATTCAGACCATGTTTTAATAATTTTTCATTTACTTTTTCAATTTTTCTAAGTTTTGCTTTTCTAAGAATTTTGAACTAAAGATAACTTGAGATAAAACAGCCAAGGAGCGAGCATACATCTCAAACAGCTTCATCATCATCATCAAAACATTCATTGGAGTCGAAAAGATAAGCGCACATGAACTGAGGCCTTTCGAAATCATCTTAATTTATATACCAAACTCGTTTTGCCATCGTAAATTTGTGAACATTTGTGCTTCGAGATTGTTTATACTAGTATAAAACTTACTCGAAATACGTGCTTTACAATCTAGGCTATAATTAACCCATATTCAATGAGCATTTTGCTCGGAAACTTTTCATTCAAATTGCGACGAATCGTAATGGAGTATCTCAATGCTCGCCAAGTAAATAATTGTAGGAGGTCAAAATGAATGACATTAGGAGAACTTCTTTAATCTTCAAACGCTGCTATAACGGCGATCTTAATGTAGCAATTTAAATCAACACTTCACAGATTCATTGATATGGGCGAATTAGATGCAAGCTCCAAGAAAAACAAAAAGTAACAGTGCTCGGTCTGGAAAATTTTATAAATCGAAAAAGAACGAGGTGAGCGTATTATGTGGACATCTATTAATACGTTTAACTTAATAAATTTGTCCAATAAATAAACAAATCCAATTGTGCATGAAATATTTAATTAATAAAAAATAGATTTTAAGCTTTTACATTTTAGCATAGTTAAACGTAGTTTTCATCGGAATTTTTATCAAAAAACATTAATGAATTGAAATTACATAACATTATTTTACTTCAAATATATTACATAAATTACCTACAAATGAAGATATACGCTCTAGTGCCATGTCTTTTAGTGGACTCATAAAGTAGAATTACTTTTTAAATGCAAACCTTCGCCATTTTAAGACAAAACCATCTCCCAGATCCATCTAGACGTAAAATAATATTTACTCCTCTAGTTCGAGATTGTGGGATTTCTTTCGGTCTGCCACAACCATTTCCTCTACCAAAAAGATTTCCTTCTGGAATTCGGCTAATGGCATCCGAAAAACGTGAGGATGGGAATGTTGCCGGAAAGAATATTTATTTACTTTTTTCCGAAAGTTTCATCTAATAAATGGAAATAGAGAAGATGAGTAAGCTTTTCCATTAGATGCACGATTTTTGTTATAGCAAAGGCTTGCAACTGTGTTTCTGTAATCTAAATTCATATATGGCCGAAATAGAACTTGTTTACTTCAAGATTTCTTTAAACATTATGATGGTGAAATAAATGTTACTGTATATACTGTATGTTATTAAATATTGAAGAATAACTATGGTGTAGTAACTGTAGTAGGAGAAATAACTAACTGGTAGTGTTTCTTTATTGAGATATCCAGTGTCGTTGTTGTAATGTTAATGTTCAAAATTTAATGAAGAAATGGAGGTATTTCCATTGGAAGGTGAGGAATTTCCAAAATATATAATTTTAAATGTAAAAGAAATGTTTGAACATTTTTTACTCAGGAAGTATATGACACTAATTGAAACACTTAAGTATGCCACTAAAATAACAATAATAATAATAATAAAATATTTCCAAATACTAATAACCTACAGATGACATAGGTTTCATAGAATATCTCATATTTTCTCGATAACATATATTCATATTGATTGGTCAGAATGACTTCAGGAATGGACTTTAAAAAAATAGTTCTCTTTTATTAACCTTTTAACCGGTTTACACTTACGATGTGTGGGGTACCCAAAAGTTGGCCTGAACCGGTTTGCGCGTACGGCGTAGGGGATTTTTTTTAATTCGCGTAATAACACTATCAAAATTTTCCGACAGATGGCGTAGCTTGTCCATGTCACTGAAATGCTTTCCATCCGGGTCTATCGTTGGAGTTTATTTTTTGTTGTTGTTTTATCGCAGAATAACATAAACATGAATTTATACAGCAAAAAATGTGCTTTTTCGTGAACGCTTCTGGATAAAAAATATTGACCCGTTATGGGGTTAAAAATTATTAATTAAGAATAAAATAATTTAAAATTATTTTTGTCTAGAATTTCAATAAAATACTTAAACATTAATGCCTTGATTATGGTTTTTATACTTTTTTACAAAGCTTACAGACGTCATTAACAAAAACAATTTCTTTCACCATAATACGTAACTTCTTCGTATGAGAATGGGTTGTAATTATTAAATTAGATTTGCGCGAATTTCATATATTTTAGTCTCAGGAGTACAAACTGACTTAGATTTCAGATATTCATCAAAATATATTTAGTAGAATCCATGCGAGTGGCTTGGATTAAACAGTTTTTCGTATTAATTCTTTCTTTTTCAAAATCTTTGCATTTCGAAATTGGGTTCTTTGGGATATTATCCCTTCATTTCATTTCAAAATTTTAAATAAAATAATACACATGTGTCCTGTTTTATATTTATTTGATCTAGAATTTTCTTATCCCCATAAAACTCTACAAGACATTGCAGTAATTGGTGATTATAATATTCGTTAAATTTTAATCGTTAAAAATAAACAGCTGAAAATCGTGATTAATATGTTACAAGTTATAATTTTCTTCCGTAAGAAATAATGAAGTGACGTATGCAGAATGGCGTTGATAAATTATTCGTTAGCAGAATGAAAAAGAAAATTATTTTTCCCCCAGTATCATCCTGTAAAGAGTTTTTTTCAGCATTTTA
>BGPR01044083.1:183-12730 GCA_013235015.1 Araneus ventricosus | reverse complement strand
TACTACTCTGCGTAAATATTGTATTAAAGAGATTGATAATTAAATTATATATTAATACGAAACACTTGCTTTATTATTTTATCCCGACATTTTTACAAAAATTATATGGCGCGGACCAAAACTGCGCCTTTCTTATGTTTTACTTAGAGTAGCTTTTGATATCGCCATCTGTTGTCAATATATAGAACTGCATTTCGCGTACGCACAGTAAAACATTATTTACTACAAATGTTCATATTTCCCGTAATATTCGAATTTTTGAAATCAAATTTTAATATAATGTTTCTTTTATGTATTGTCAAGTATTCTGTAAGTTTCGTACTATTCGAAAGAAAACTCTGCATGGTATAATAAAATACATGAGGAGTTTGAAATTTTCAATTTAAGGGGACATACGACTGTTAAACCTCGAAAATTTTCGATTTTATGAAAAAAATATATATTATTCCCCAGTATTTTCTGAACAATTTAAATCAATCCGCGTTAAGAAATCCCCATGAGTATGAAAGTTATGAAGAAAAATGTATCAGCTCTTCAACGCAAACATTGAATATGGCCATATCTTTAAAGCGCTATATCTCAAAATGTGTTTTTTTTATATGGCGCGCACGATATCTCAAGAACTATTGAATATTTTTTCATAACATTTTTACTGAGTGTATATTGTGCCATGTTCTACAAATTGAACCACATTTTTTACATATTTTTTCAAAGAAGTTTTTTTGGGGGGTTAGAAAAGTTGAAATTTGAACAATCTTTAACATTTTTATTTTAAATTGGTATATAAAATAGAAATTAAAATTAAATGTTAATACATTGTGATTCAGTTTCTTAAGCAGACTGTTTGGATAACTTAAATAGCAAAAATATTGTGTTCAGACAAATATTTTATTCGTAATCATGCCTGCAACGTGACTATCTCATTTTTCTACAAAAATAATACCCATATTTATTACTCTCTCAAAAAAATACATACCAATATAAAGGTTTAGAAATGTGTGCACTATAAGAAAAAGAACAGATATTTTTCCAGAAAAAAAGTGAGTTTGTGAATTGCATTGTTTCAGGGGTATAATGTATCGAATTTGACAGTTTCCCCGCATTTTTTCGATGTTTAAGAGTCATATGTCCCCTTAATACCGATTTTTATTTATATTCTGATAAATATTTTTATTATCTCGCTTTGGCTCCTAGTAATACTCCTCAAGCTGTTTAAAATTATACCAGAATAAACCTCCTCTCTAAACTCGTTTCACACAACACTTATTTATATATAACATAAAGCTAATTCATAACAATCACGCGCATGCGCTTACGCTGGTACGATGACGTCACAGGAAAAACAAACACTATGCGACAAACTCTTACAGATGTGATCTATCCGTTGTGAGGTCAACCATTCTTTTCGTATTTTTAGTGTCGTAGTCATTAGCGATTAAAATCTGACGGTATTTTGTCACTTAAGAAAGTTTGACAGACTATCACAGTAACCAGCGGAAAGACGTTTTCACGTGAAAAAAACCTCATTATTCAAATTAATTTATTATTTATTCACTGAACACTTTTTTTTTTTATAAAAAGACTGTTATTGTGAAACATCTTGAACAGAAAGAACTGCTTTTATGTTTAGGGGTTGTTGTTTTGATAGCGTTTAAGTTTATTTTATTATTCATTTATTGTTAATATTTTTTCGTTTTCAATTCTGTTCATTTCTGAAAATTGTAAATTGTTTTGTAAATTTTTTTTCAATAAAGTGATTCGGGCTTTTGGTTGTGGCGGTGGTCGGCTCTGGTTTTGGTGTTCGTGCGTTATCCACCTTGTGCCCATTTAAAACCGATGAGATGACTCTGGTAGTCATAGCTATCGGGGGTTTAGGGTGGCGTTAGGTTATATGATTTGGTTTTGGTGTTCATGCGTTATCCACCTTGTGCCCATTTAAAACCGATGAGGTGACTCTAGTAGTCATAGCTATCGGGGGTTTAGGGTGGCGTTAGGTTATATGATTTGGTTTTGGTGTTCATGCGTTATCCATCTTGTGCCCATTTAAAACCGATGAGGTGACTCTAGTAGTCATAGCTATCGGGGGTTCATGTGGCGTTAGGTCAGATGACGAGGACAACACCTGAGCTGCCACCTCCTCTCTAAGCTTCCGCACAACACCAGCGGGAGGATGTTTGAACCCCTACATATGTTTTATCGTGCACCAGATCCGATACATGGCAGATCTTCAGTAGAATAGGGTTATGAACTTGGAACCCTTCGACTCCAACTTCGAAACTTTAGAATGTTCCCTGAAGTAATTAAAAGAGACGCATTTTTAAGGAGATTTATTTCTTATTGCGTTTCAAGATGATGGCTGTTTTAATGGTTTCATTATTTGGCCCTTAAAGGTCTCCAAGGCATTCTTTTTCTTTTGTTTCAGGGCAGTTGGAACCCTAAGTCCGTTAACCCTAACCCTGTTACTTCGATGCACCTTTTCTCAAAATCTGTTAAAGATTCATGTTTGAATTTTTTTATACAAGTAAAGTACATCTTTCTCATTCTACTGAAATGATTTTTTTTAAAAATTCAAAAATTTATTTTGTACAATTTTTTTGTGTCAAGACAAAAAATGTTAAATTGGCCACTTCGATGCACCTTCTCTCAAAATCTGTTATAGATACATGTTTGAAATTTTTTATAAAAGTAAAGTACGCCTTTCTCAATATACTGAAATGAGATTTTGGATAATTTTTTAATTTTTTAAAAAAATTTCAAAATATTTAATTAGACATAGTGAAATTTTACACTATTTTGACACAAAAAAATTGTAAAAAATAAAGTTTTAGTTTTTTAGAAAGCTCATTTCAGTATAATGAGAATGGTGTACTTTACTTGTATGAAAAGTTTCAAACGTGTATCGATTACAGATTTTGAGAAAAGGTACATCGAAATGGCCAATTTACATTTTTTGTTTTGACGCAAAAAAGTGTGAAAAATAAATCTTTGAATTAAACAAAAATCCCTTCGGTATAATGAGAAAGATGTACTTTGCTTGAATAAAAAATTTCAAACTTCAATCTATTACAGATTTTGAGAAAAGGTACATCGAAGTAACAGGGTTAGGGTTAACGGACTTAGGGTTCCAACTAACCTTAACCATTTTCTCCAGGCAGCTTCTGGAGAGAAACGAAACGTACTATAGCGACATCAGACCGTAATTTCTCACCATGTAAATGATAACGAAAACTTTTATCGTCTTTTCAGTTCGAGATTCTTCTGTTTCCTGTTTGCTCTTCAATTCGAATTTGATTGTTTCCCCATTTTATTGCAGCGCCTCAGATATTTAAACTCGTTCTCCTGAAATGAATCAGTAAACAGCTGAGGGAATGTTCGAATTATTAAAATGGAGAGTAGACTCATCATTCTAACTCCTGTAAAACAATACAACCCAGTGCTTTTCAATATTCATCGCTTTAAATTTGTTTAAAAATTCGAGTCTTTATGGGTAAGTCTAGAAAATATTCTGAAACAAATCTTTCTTTTGAAAATTACTTACAGAATTTATGATTAAATGCTGCGAACTTTCTTAAGAGTTGGATGGGGAATTTTGGACTCTAACATTCCTTTTCATCTCTGGGAACGAAAAATAATTTAAATCTCTCATGAATCGTTTACAAGGGTTATTTCAACCGCAAAAGATCCTAATACTGTTTGTCATTAACATTTTAAATTCTAGAATGTTCATTGGTTGGAATGAAATTTGAGTTTAGACGTATACAAAGCTTTAAAAATATTTTCTAACTAATGCGCCATTTTACATTCTTCCCTACTCTGCCTCTTAAAAATTGAAAAGCATTGTTTCTGAAACAAACTTCCCTTGATCTTGAATCTAGTATCTTTTACTAGATAATTCGTACAATAACCTGTGGTTTGTACAATTCATTGCGGTGATTCAGCCTGCTTTTACAAACCTGTAAAGTTTGGCTTCCTCTTCATGACTTGATTGAATTCATAAAATAATTCTTTTTCAGCTAAACAAAATAATTGCTTGAAACAAGATGGAAAACAGTTGAAAACTCATTGCAGTGCTTCAGCCTGCTTTTACAAACCTGTACAAGTTTGGCTTCCTCTTCATGACTTGATTGAATTCATAAAATAATTCTCTTTTCAGCTAAACAAAATAATTGCTTGAAACAAGATGGAAAACAGTTGAAAACTCATTGCAGTGCTTCAGCCTGCTTTTACAAACCTCTAAGTTGGCTTCCTCATTGATACGAGTTAGATTATATAAAATAATCCCTTTTCAGCTAGAACAAATATGCCTATGGAAACAAGATGGAAAACAGTTGAAAACACATTGCAGTGCTTCGCCTGCTTTACAAACTGCTACAAGTTTGACTTCCTTTCGAGAGTTAGATTCGAATATCTCTTTTTCAGCAGAAACAAAAGAAATCCTCATGAAACAAGATGAAAAACAGTGAAAATTCCATCAGTTGCGTTACCAATACTTTTTTACAAACATGTACAAGTTTGGCTTCCCTCTTCATAGTTAGATTCATAAATATCTTTTTTCAGCCAACCAAAACATAATTCCCTTGAAACAAGATGAAAACAGTTGAAAATTCCATTTGCAGTACTTCCTCCTTTTTCCAAACATGAGCTTCACTCTTTCACTGACTTGATTGAATTTCATAAAATAATTTTCAGCCAACAAAATCAATTGCAGAAACAAGATGAAAACAGTTGAAAATCATTTGCAGATTAGCTTCAGCCTAGCTTTACACAAACCTGTCAAGTGATTTGGCTTCCTCTTCATGACTAGTTGAATTCATAAAATGAATCTTTTTCCAGCTGAACAAATAATTGCTTGAAACAAGATGGAAAAACAGTTGAAACTCATTGCAGTGCTTCAGTGCTTTTACAAAACCGTCTATGGTTCCCTCTTCATGACTTGATTGAATTCATAAAATAATCTCTTTTCACCAGAACAAAATAATTCTATTGAAACAAGATGGAAAACAGTTGAAAATTCTTGCAGTGCTTTCAGCCTAGCTTTTTTCTAAACTCTACAGTTTGAGCTCCTCTTCTATGACTTAGTTAATTCACTAAATATCTTTTTCAGCATGAGACCAAAACAATTCCTTGAAACAAGATGAAGAAAAACAGTTGAAAATTCATTGCAGTGCTTCAACCTGCTTTACAAACCTGTACAAGTTTGGCTTCCTCTTCATGACTTGATTGAATTCATGAAAATAATCCTTTTTCAGCTGAACAAATAATTGCTTGAAACAAGATGGAAAACAGTTGAAAACTCATTGCAATTACTTCATATAGCTTTTTACAAATTTCTTACTAAGTTTGGCTTCCTCTTCATGACGTTAATTCATGGAAATAATTCTTTCAGCTGAACAAAATAATTGCGAAAATGGAAAACAGTTGAAAACTCATTTGCAGTGCTTCAGCCTGCTTTTTACAAACTCTACAAGTTTGGCTTCCTCTTTATGACTTAGTTAGATTCATAAAATAATCCTTTTCAGCTAAACAAAATAAATCACTTGAAACAGAATGAAAGTGAAAACACATTGCAGTGCTTCAGCCTGCTTTTACAAACATGTACAAGTTTGGACTTCCTCTTCATGACTTGATTGAATTCATAAAATAATCCTTTTTTCAGCCAAACTAAAACAATTCCTTGAAACAAGATGAAAAACAGTTGAAAATTCATTGCAGTGCTTCAGCCTGCTTTTACAAACTCCTTACAAGTTTGAGCTTCCTCTTCATGACTTGATTGAATTCATAAAATAAATCCTTTTCAGCCGAACAAAATAATTTGGCTTAGAAACAAGATGGAAAACAGTTGAAAACTCATTGCAGTGCTTCAGCCTGCTTTTACAAACCTAGCATTTGGCTTCCTCTTCATGACAGAGATTCATAAAATAATTCTTTTTCAGCTGAACAAAATAATTGCTTGAAACAAGATGGAAAACAGTTGAAAACTCATTGCAGACCTTCAGCCTGCTTTACAAACCCTCTAAGTTTGGCTTCCCTCTTTATGAAGCAGTTGAATTCATAAATAATCCTTTTCAGCTAAATAAGAATAAATCAGCAAACAAGATGAAAAAAAACAAGGTGAAAACACATTGCAGTGCTTCATTGCACTTTACAAACTTGTCAGTTTGCTTCCTCTTCATGACTTGTTAGATTCATAAAATAATCCTTTTTTCAGACCAAAGCAAAACAATTCCTTGAAACAAGACTGAGAAAAACATTGAAAATTCATTTGCAGTACTTCTAGCCTGCTTTTCAAACCTGTACAAGTTTGCAAACTCACTGTAAGATTGAATTCATAAAAATAATCTTTTCACTCAAACAAAACAATTCATGAAAACAAGATGAAAAACAGGTAAAAACACATTGCATTGTTCAGCTGTTTACAAATATTACAAGTTTGGTCACTCTTCATTGTTTGATTAGAATTCGATAAAAATAATTCTTTTTAGGAACTAAACAAATAATGTGCTCCGAAACATGATGAAAAGCAGTTGAAAATCTTGTACGGTGCTAAGCCTGCTTTTACAACCTGTACAAATTTGAGCTTCCTCTTCATGACTCGATTGAATTCTCTTAAAATAATTCGTTTTAGAATAAACTTAAAATATGCTTGAACAAGATGGAAACAGGTGAAAACTCATTTGGCAGTGCTTCTTATACTTTAAAACCTAGCCTGGGGTGGCTTCCTCTTCATGACTTGATTGACTGTTAGGCGAGAAGGTTTGATGAAAGAATTTCGATGTCTAGGTGTAGGATCATGAATTCGACTTCAAAATCTTCCCGTGATTCATTGTTATAGAGATCACAGATACAGCTGGAGTATTCACTTATAGACTTTTTCGTATAATTCCTAATAAAGATGTAGGGGAGAGTGGGGAAAAACCGGTAACCCTTGATTCTGGCGCTATTATTTTTCCTATCTAGCAGACGGATACTAAATTACATTCTACTAGTCTAGAAAAAGGAAAATTCGTAGTGACGTGTTGCAGCTGTTGAATGCATTGCACCAGCGAAGGTTTATTTGTTTTAAGACTTTGACACTCTAATGTTCGTTTGATTTTAAGCTGCCCTTACTTGAAAATTATTACAGTTATAAAAACTATATTTAGTCCAGCTTGTTATACGTTTACTAAGGATTGATACCCTATCAAACAATAAGGACTTCCTCCAATAATTGCGTGGTTCTATATTGTTTTTTATAACCTCGGCACTCGAGGTAAAACCGGGTACTCCAAGTGGCCTAAGACGGGAAGAGTCAGTATTGATGATTCCTCCAATTAAGACAATAAATACATCAGGCATTGATTGTTTATATTTTAATTACGAATTTTCTAATTTAAATAAAGAAGAAGGGTTCATCCAATGTAAAAACTGTCTTAGCTGTGCCCACGAAAGCTGCAGTGGCACGGAGAAGAAGGCAACCGCTTTATATGTGAATTTTGCAATTAATATTGTTAAATTGCCGTGTAAAATAAAAATGAATGCAACTTTACCACTGAAAATCGAGTTTTCCTAATTTCCCATTACTTTAACATGTGTACCCGGTTTTCCCACACTAGTGGGGAGAAAACAGGTAGTTTGACTTTTTTTTATAAAAAAAATCATTGATGAAAAGTAATGAAACTGTGACTCTTCTGGAAAGATGTATTGTACTCCGATAAACAATGAATATTTTAATAAAATTTGACGACATCTCTGTCGAATATTTTAGCTCCAACAGGACTTCGAACCTTAACTACCCGGTTTTACCCCACTTTCCCCTAATCCCTCAGCACTAAAACTGCGGATCTTGGGTAATGCCGAGACTGCGAAGAGTGCTCAGATTTTTATTGCTTTCGGAATCGGAAACCACGGCAAGGCGGAAGAGTGGCAACTCAAGCGGAAGTGTCCCTCCACCTTCCGACTTGGCGTGTAGTGGCACAATTTGGCGCGTTTTGCGCTTGGTAATATAATGAAGGAAAACCGAATATGCCTTTTCGACGCCTTCTTTTCAATCAGATTTCAGACAGATCTACAATTATGGTTAAAAGACCACACGCCAAATTTCATTTATCTAAGTCGTAGCGTTTTTGGGTTATCGGGCTAATATATAGATCGACAAACGGTCAACCTGTTGACTTATTTTGCCCGAAATTTGATACAAATATGCAATTTTGATGACAAATTAGATTAGATTAACGCCCGTTTTAAAGAAACACGACGGCCATTTTGGAAAGGACGTCGCACTTTTGAACCACGGTCAGATGACGAGGACGACGCCTGAGCTTGCGTCCTCTCTCCAAACTTCCGCACGACACGAGCGGCAAGATGTTTGACCCCCTATGTATGATTTAACGTGCAAAGGGCCCACATACACGGCAGTCATTCAGTGGAATCGCGTTTCGAACCTGGAACCGTCCGGCCCCGAGGCCGAGACCTTAACATAAGCCACCGCGGGCCTCACAGTTTTGATAATAAAACTCTGAACAAAATTTTAATTTTCTACTATTACCCTCTTTTTTAGTTATCAGGTTCCCATGCACATGGGCAGACAGACAGACGTCCTGCTAATAGCTTTCGTTCAAAATTCCGTAGAAATCTACAAATGTAGTGTAAAGACCACATACCAAATTTCATTTGTCTAGATTAATCCGTTTTTGATTTATTGTACTCACAATCAGACAGACAGAGTGACATACATAAATTTAAAATATATATATTTCGGGTTAAGGGGCGTCTAAAACGCGGAGATCCATCAAAGTCTCGAACTCTTATTTTGAAGTGAAAATGTCTTTCCGCTTGTTACAGTGATAGTCGGTCGAACTTTCTTGCGTGACAAATTACCGTCAGATTTGAATCGCTAATAACTACGAGACTAATAATGCGAAAAGTATGGTTGACCCCACAACGGATAGATCATATCTGTAAGAGTTTGTCGCATAGTGTTTTTTTTGCCTGTGACGTCGTCGTACCACTGAAGGCGCATGCGCGTGATTGTTATGAATTAGCTTTATGTAAGGTTATAAATAAGTGTACTGTGGAAACGAGTTCAGATAGGTGGTTGATTCTGGTGTCATTTTAAAGAGCTTGAGGAGTATTACTAGGATCCAAAGAGAGACTATAAAAATATTTATCAGAATATAAGTAAAAATCGGTATTCAATTGAATATTTCAAATTCCTCATTTTGTTTTATTATAACACGCAGAGTTTTCTTTTGAACTGTACGAAGCTTACAGAATACTTGACAATACGTAAAAGGAACATTGTAATAAAATTTGAATTCAAAAATTTGAATATTGCGGGAAATATGAGCATGTGTAGTAAATAATGTTTGACTGCGCATACGCGAAATGTAGTTCTATATACTGTCAACAGATGGCGCCATCAAAAGCTACTCTAAATAGCACATAAAAAAGGCGCAGTTCGAGTCCTCGTCGTAGAGTTTTCGTGAAAATGTCGGGATAAAATCATAAAACAAGTGTTTCGTATTAATTATGTAACTTAATTACCAATCTCTTTAATACAATATTTAAACAGAGTAGTATAATGATTCCAGAATAAATAAATCACAAGATTATCGCATGTAGCAAGGGCCTGAGGTAGCTTGTGATTTATTTATTCTGTAACCATCATACTACTACGTGCAAATATTGTATTAAAGAGATTGGTAATTAAATTACATATTAATACGAAACACTTGTTTTATGGTTTTATCCCGACGTTTTCACGAAACATCTACGGCACGAACACGATCTGTGCTTTTCTTATGTTTTTTTGATGACTACAATGTTATATTTCGAATACAGAGAAAAATAACGAGATTCATTGACGTCTTCACGCGTTCATCGCTGAAGATTATGCGAATAAAATGTTTATTAAAGGTTTATAATTTCTGCTCTACTTGAATTACCTCTAATCACTGAGTATTTATACCACAGTGTGACTGCTCTACAGTGAGAGCTCTGGTATAGTATATCAAAATCACTTTGACTTGGCTCAAAATCGTCCGTGGCATCTGAATGACAGTCGCTGCAATAGCTCAAGTGTTGAGGCCGGAGTCCTAGTAGCTATCACCGGCCGCGGCCCGATCCGACCCTTCCAGTAGGAGGCACGAACTATCACCGGCAGTGGGAAAGCTGAAGCCATTATTATACCCACCAGGGAAGCGAGCCGCCGTTTACTTATCCGGAGGTTTCTCATCCACGTACTCGTGGTGCTCGCAAGTGGGACACTCTGGTATAGTAATTCGATCTATATATTTGGTTATTCTCAGTTTGGTAAACTAAAAATTGCTCTTACGGATCAAAATCCGATCAATCAACCAAACTGCTATTGCAAAATTCTCTGGATGTCGAACATGAACTAGTTCCGTCATTGCTACGTTTTATACTCATTACCAACTAAAATTAGTATCTTTTAGATGTATCTCAATTTAGTCGCATTCGGTTTTCATTGGTAGAAATCATTCATTTTTTTTCTGTTTCCATCTTGTTTCCTTTTAAATGACTATAAAAGCCGGCTGCTCGGCTTCCTTTCCAGAGATGCTTACGAAAGCAAAAATCAGAGAAAAATATTTACTGTGACGGATCCTGACGCCATACCTGTGTCGAGCTGATAAAACAAACAAAAACAAAAAAGCAGCGGGGTTGTGGTATTTTTTTGTCTTATTCACACTAGAGAGGGAAAGCAAACTCCCTGGGAATATTTATGTGGCAAGTTTATTCGCGGGAATATATAGCAGACCATACGACAAATGCATATTCAACAAAAATATTCATTCGAATAATATCTCTTTTGGAGTATATATAGGGACATGAATGCCAGAAATCGCATGGCTAAAATGCAAGTGTATATAGATATTTATTTGTTTGTTTGATATATGTATGTTTATTTAAAAAGCAGGGAAAGATCCAGTAGTTTGAGTGGACGCGATATATGCACACAGAATTTAAGAAAAAGTTTGGATATTTTGCAGAAAAGTTGGCATCACTAAATAAAATGTTAAAGGATAAAAATTTCGTTTTTAGGATTTTGGAATGCATAGAATGTTTGGTTTTTGAGATATTTACTTATATTTTTGCAGCCTTTTCTATTATTGAAAGATCTTCTTGGGAAGAAGAAGTTTTTTAGGTTTAAAAATTGGAAAATACGATTTTTTACCTGGAAATTTGCCTGGTTTGATAAAAGAGAAAGATAAAAAGTAACTTGCTGTTTTAGTAAGCAAGAACTCCAGGATTCGTGTTTTTGCACTTTGCGTTGAATTGAAATGTTTCTAATGAACTGAACTTTTGAAGTAGCAAGAAGAAACTGACTCAAATTAATTCGTTTTTTGAAAGATAAATATCGATTCTTTTTGTCTCTAAGGGCTGGGTTATTTCTTAGGATTTTGTAAATGTTTCCAAATAATTTTTGGTTTTGAATTTCGATATAAAAAACATTTTTCACACAGGAGAATTTTTTTCCATGATGATTATTAGATTTCCTAGATTTCTTTGCTTGGTTTCAAAAATAAAAGTCAACCGTGATAGATTTTTAACTTTTTTTGGCATGACCCTTCGCCTTAAATGTAAGTTATTCCTGGAAAAGACAACGCTGGAAGCTTTCATCTAGATTCCGGCTTCATCATTCAGAAATCTGCGCATGCGGGGAAAAGGGAGACCCTCTCTTATACCATTCAGATATCTGCGCATGCGGGGAAAAGGGAGACCCTCTCTACTACCATTCAGACATTTGCGCATGCGGGGAAAAGGGAGATCCTCTCCACTACGCAACTTCTTGTCACATGACGTTATCTTATCATTTTACAAAACCAAGTGCTGAAAATACTCAACTTTGGTGGAAAAGCTTACTTTCAAATAAACTATCAAAAATAAATATAGATAAACTCGTATCTTTCCTCACTGAAAATGAGAGCCTCATAAAACAGCCACCGGACTCAACCAGTAGTTCATCCGACTCCGCCCCAGAATTTTCTCCTTCACCAAGACCTCAGACTTATGGACTAAGACCCTCTAGAGGTTCAATACCAAGGACACTAATCAGTCCTCCTTCAAGTATACAGATGCAGCGAGCTTTTGGACCTGTCTTCAAATTGTTTTTGCTTCAGTCTTTTCATATGTAAACACACATTTTTCATCGTTTTTGTAATTTTCACATGTTTTTTGTCGATGTTAAAACACTGTATGTAAACTTTTTTTTTGTTCAATAAAGTTTCTACGCACACTCATTCAAACTGCAAACCGGAGATTTTTATCTCTGGTGTCAGGGGTGTGTCGTATAGTAAAGTAAAGTGAAATGCAGCTTATAGGAAAAAATTAAGGTAACTAACTCTCTACGCACTAAAGCAGTGAAATTGAATCAATGATGAAAAGTTCGATATTTCGCTGTGGTGCAATATCTTGACATATCTCTCGGGCGATGTCAAAAGTTACATTAGGTACAGACGTATAATTTGACTATTATTTAACCCATCGGGACGAGCGCCGCGTATGTGCGTTTGCGCTAGATTCCCCTAAGGGCCGAGCGCCGCATATG
>BGPR01044082.1:0-12731 GCA_013235015.1 Araneus ventricosus | reverse complement strand
AAATAAAACGTTTCTCCGTGATTTAAAACAATAATGGTTGAAATTGAACATCAGGGGTGGGCTACATGCGTGACTCGCGCGCCGTTTCTCCCTTTCTCTGGGTGCATTCTTCGCGGATGCCGCTGAACGATACGCTCGGGTCTATTTTCAGGAGCGGGAAATAAATTGCTTTGCTGCTTATGGTGGTTTCCGTTGGTATTTTCATATGTTCCAGTGTCGGATTATCAAGTAGGCAACTGTCTAGTGGGCCCTGTAACTTTCGGGGGCTATTTCAAAATATTGAAGAAAATATTCTTCCATACAAGAATCTTACAGAAAAATCTAAAAAATTATTCTGAAAGTCAATCTCAGGATTTTTATTCCGAGCGTTTGAAAAATGGAAAACATTACACTTCTTGAATATTTTCATAAAAATATACAATACCGTACAAAATGTAAAGTAGAAGATGTGTTTGTGAAAAAAAGTTAAGAATAACAACAGCTAATATTAAATATCATGTTACTTCAAGTCTCTCGTAAGAATAATTTCACAGTGACATTTCAAACCACTGATGGTCGAAAGACTTCCTTTGAAACAGTCATTTAAAATTTCTCACACAGTAAAAATAAAGATATACGTAAATGACAATGATTAAAACAGAAAAATCTCAGCTCTTGTATGAAAAGCTTTAAATTCCTATTTTTTGTGTATAGGATAGGAGAATTTAATTTGCTATTCCTTGGAAACGCTTTTCCACATACATTACAGAGGTCTCTCACATGTGAATTCGATAATGAACATTTAAGTTTGAAGGCTGCGTAAATGCTTTACCGCATTCATCACACACATGGGGTCTCTCTTTCGTATGAATTCGATAATGGACATTTAAGGTGGTCACCTGCGAAAATGATTTACCACACATTTCACATTTATAAGGTCTCTCTTTTGTATGAACACGATAATGAACGTTTAAATTTCCTTTTTGAGCAAACGATTTGCCGTATGTGTCACATGCAAAGGGCCTCTCCTTTGTATGAACACGTTTATGAGCTTCTGAGTGTGTCTTTTTCGAAAATGCTTTACCACATGCATTGCATATATAGGGTTTCTGTTCTGTATGAACCCGATGATGAACGCTCAAGCTTACCTCCTTCGAAAATGATTTACCACATGTGTCACATACAAAGAGATTCCCCTTTGTATGAACACGTTTATGATTTTTTAAGTTTCTCATCCGCAAAAATGCTTTACCACATGTATCACATTTATACGGTTTCTGTTCTGTATGAACAAGAGAATGAACGGTTAATTCTGACTTCTTCAAAAATGCTTTACCACGTGTATCGCATATAAAGGATCTGTGTGTGTTACGAACCCGATTACGAACGGATAATTTTGACTTCTTCGAAAGTTGTTCACCACACTTTTTGTCACTCGAATGAGGTTTTACATCCTTATGAGCAAGAAAATGACGATGTAAATCGCACTCTTTCGAAAAGATGTCGTTACAAATAACACATGTGTTTTGCTTCTCTTGTCTGAGAGTAACATTTTGACGATCTAAACCATTTTCGGTAGGGAAACCGTCCATCACGCACGCCTCATCTTTTCTTTCACCTTTATGCATCTCGGTATGCTCCTGTAGAGCTGATTTCTGAAGAAACGTGTCATTACAGAGTTCGCAAACGTATTCATCCTTTTGAATATGAATTTGGTTGTGAACAATTAAATGTGCTTCGTGAGAGAACAATTTTTTGCAAAATTCGCACTGGAATGGTTTTTCGCCGGTGTGAGACCGATAGTGCAATTTTAAGAAGAATGGATAGGTAAATATTCTGTTACAGAGATCACATGCATGAGCCATTTTTCTTTGTGAGTGCAGTACCTCGTTCACCTTATTTCTCGTATTCAACAAGTACAAAAGGGAAGTCTATGATTCAGCAAAATAAAATATGAAAATTTTGCTTCGTAAAAATAAATTTTGTCCCGCTTAATGAATGAAACTAACTTGTCTTGGGTCAGTCAGAGAGGCTTGATTATTCAAGGAGCTTTTATTCCACGCATATATTCCGAAATGCCTCTGCTATTCAGAAATGGAAAAAAACTTATAGTTTTACGTAGCTACAGAAAAATTAGCTTTTTGTTTGATAGATGAATGACATTCATCAGTTCTGTTTCCTTAGAATAATAGAGTGTCCTTTTCTATCTCCTCTTCATTGAATGCTAAATGAAACAATAGATAGAAAAAAGTCTTTCAGACTAGAAAGATGGATGTAACTACGAAAATACAGGTTGTTATGCAGAAATTGCATTAGCAGGCATGTCAAACGCTAAGTAAGATTTAGCTAAAAGCACAACTACTTCAGCATAAGCTATCCAAGCGTGGTCTTCACTGGCAAAGGCAAACTTGACGCACTTCTCTGTAAGGCGGATACTTTCAGCAATGGTAACCAGACAATTAGAATTTCATGCACCTATATAGAAGGAATAAAAATGTTGAATAGATCATATTTTAAATTATTTAATATTAACACTTTAGCAGTGTATTTTTCTGTACTGTCTAATTAAATGCTCCCCTTTTTGTTTTGGGAACGTCATATTGATGTTTTGTCATATTGATTCAACTAAGAGTCCGTGGATCACTTGAGATGTTAATGAATTACTGGTCATTTTTGTGTCGAATGATAACGTCTATGAATGACTTAATTTTAGATTATAAGTGTAAAAAATATCATAATTCGATGCACGAACTGAGCTCGGGCTACAATGTTAAGGGGGCATGCGACTCTTAAACCTCGAAAGAATACGGGGAAACTGTCAAATTCGATACATTATATCTCTAAAATAAAACATTTCAAAAACTAACTTTTTATGGAAAATTATATGTTCTTTTTCTTATAGTACACACATTTTCAAACCTTTATATTCGTATGTATTTTTTGAAAGAGTAATAAATATGGGAATTATTTTTTGGAGCAAAATGAGATAGTCACATTTCGCTCCTGATCACGGATGAAATATTTGTCTAAACACAATATTTTTATTATCTAAGTGATCCAAACAGTCTATTTAAGAGACTGAACCTCAGTTTATTAACATTTAAATTTAATTCCTATTTTATATACCAATTTAATATAAAAATGTTAAAAATTGGGAAAATGTCAACTTTCTAACCCCCTCCAAAAAACTTCTTTGGAGAAAATATGGACAAAAATGTGTTTCAATTGGTAGAACATAGCACAATGCATATTCAGCAAAACTTTTATGTAAAAATATTCAATAGTTCTTGAGATATCGTGAGCGCGATATCAAAAAAACGCATTTTCAGATGTAGCGTTGGAAAGATATGGCCATATTCAAAATTTACGTTGAAAAACTGATACACTTTCCTTCATAACTTTCATAATTATGGGAATTTTTTAACGTGGATTGTTTTGAATTTTTTAGAAAAGACAGAGAAATAATATAAAATTTTTTCATGAATTCGAAAATTTTCGAGGTTTAACAGTCGTATGTCCCCTTAAGGAGCTCAGCTCTTAGGCATTCTATGAAAAGTCCAGGCAAAGAGTAAAATGTTTAGTATATATAGCTATTATATATAATAACCGGTTATTATGTATAACAATCAATTATCCACATTGACAGTAACATATGTATTGGATGGTCGTAAAATAACGATCAACAAATGCAATTGAAATTCAAAATATAGATATAGGGCGCGCCATAAGTTCGTTAAAATTTTAAAAATTCATTAAAAAGGACCAAAGGCTGTTTAAACAGTTGCGGTTCGCACGAATGGGCTCTGAGTAATCGGAATTTTTTTCATAATAAAGAACTTGTAATTTCAGTATCCCTCTTTCAGTGCAAACTGTAATTTTTATGATGATTTGTTTTTTTACAATTTTTTAAAGGTTTAACGAACTTCTGATGCATCCCGTATATAGTCCAGTCAATGAAGACCAAAAATCGACGAATACAAAAAAATGGTGTAGTTTTGAAATTTGGCACAGTTGTTGGGTCCTAAACGCCCGCCGCTGGGGTACGGAGGTTTTAAGGAGGGCGTTTTCAGTTTTTCTTAAATATCTCGAAAACATATGGGTTCTATCGAAAAACACTCAATTACGAAATTAAACTACATGCAATTTCTTACAAAAAAAGCCCTACGTTTTTATTGTAGAGTCAATAGTTTAGAAGGTACAGGGGGATTTAAAAGTTAATATTTCTAAAATTCCTTATTGTAATGGTAAAATAAATTAAAAGTGCTCAATAAACAACCCTCATAAAAATCTCATGCCTATATAATAATTATACAAGGTTATTATTTTATGAATCAGAGCGGGGAGTAAGAAACCAATTTGATGAACAATTATGCTCCCTTCCTCCTCTCGCATCCGTTCCCCTTCACAAGTTTCCTTCTACTAGTCAACGAATTGTAAATTTAAACAATGGTCTAGTTTTGAAATTCGGCACAGTTGTTGGGGAGAGTGACCTAAACGACATACTAAAAGTCCCCGCTGGTGGAGACTGCGCAGGGGGTACAGGGGGTTGAACCGTGGGAGATTTCTCAGTTTTTCTTAAACATCTCGAAAACTATGGATCCTAGCGAAAAAAACTTAGGTATAAAATTAAACTACATTAAATTTCCTAGAAAAATAGTCCTACACATTGTTCATAGGATGAATAGTTTAGAATATTATAGAAGTTTGAATATATATATATATACACTCTGTCCCAAAAGTTTATAGAATCTAGTAAAACATGTTTTAGTAAAACGGAAAGGCATACAAACACCAATTACAAATATGTTTATTCAAACCATATGCGACTTGCATTCAACGAAATATTTAGAAAAATAACAATTTTTATTTCAATTATATAACAAAATGGAAATATTAGGCCCCCCAAAAGTATATAGAATATATGACATTTCAACAAAAGGTGCCCAATACAATGTTCTTAATAGTTTAAAGTCTTTCCATTTCTCAGTATGACATTGTATACACGTTTTTCCATCGACATAATTAAGGATTGTAATATCTCTGGTTCCAAGTTGTACCATACACTTTTAATGGCTGTCTTCAAGGCATTCACTGAATAAAATTGCTCTCCATTCTCATATACTTTCCGAGACATAATGCCCCACACATTCTCAATTGGGTTTAGATCAGGGCTCATCGGTGGCCACTCAAGAACAATAACATTTTTCGAGTTTAAATAATTTTTTGTAGCATTGGAGGTATGGATGGGAGCATCATCTTGCTGATAATACAAATTTCGTTCCCCTATGTTTTCTGCAAATGGCGTAATTGATTTTCTAGTGTTTCTATGTATTTAGGAGAATTCTGTCGGCCATCTAAAAGGGCCAAACCCACTTGACCGTTGAAATTGAAAGCCGCCCACACCTTCACAGATCCACCACCACTTTGCCTACTGAAAAAGCTCCTGGGCTCTTTTCGTAAATCATGCCAATATTTTATATTCCCGTCAGGTCCATCGAGGTTACATTTTTCTTCATCACTGAAAAGGACAGCCATCCATTTATCGCCATATGACATGTGATTACGAGCCCATTGTAATTTCTTACTAATGTGAAGCTTTGAGAGTGGTAATCGGCAAGACATTTTTGCGTGGATCATATAACCAGATTCTATAATTCATCTATGAACAGTGTTCTTGGAGATTTGCAACAGGGAAGCCCCAGTAATTTAGCTAACCGACATTTTCTGACTTGAAAACCATTCTTTGTATATCCGCCTATCACTGCGAATATCCGTCACACGTGGTCTTCCTGAAAGAGGTTTTGGCTCATATGGCGTCTTACGAGTTAATACACGATAAATCATGCTTTTAGAAAGATTTAAAAGTTGCATTATTTCCTTAACAGTCTTACAGAGCAATTTCAAATGCAGAATTTTACTCACTTCATTGGAGAGATGCTACGCTTTAGGCATCTTGAAACGCAGAACAAACGAAAGCTTTCCTTTTCTTACAACGTATTTATTA
Organism: Araneus ventricosus; assembly: GCA_013235015.1. Taxonomy (NCBI): domain Eukaryota; kingdom Metazoa; phylum Arthropoda; class Arachnida; order Araneae; family Araneidae; genus Araneus; species Araneus ventricosus. The sequence goes on along the minus strand of BGPR01044082.1, from coordinate 6,748 downwards.
GGCTCCAGATCGACGTCATTATTACCGATACCATATTTGCATAAAATTGCATTTTTCTATAAACTTTTGGGACAAGTTATTTCAGTTTATTCCACGATTTAAAAATTGGCATTAAATACATGGGGTTTAACTGCTGTTTTTTCAATTTAATAGACATAACGTATCTATACAGTAAGTTACATCGAAATATACCATATGCAATAAAAAATATAGGCAAAATACAAGATTCTATAAACTTTTAGGACAGAGTGTATGCACACACATACCTACATAAAAATATGCATAACCCATTTTTACACTTGCTCGTAATTAAATGCCATATTTTTTCAAAATATATCACCATATTTTTTATAGTATTTGATCAAGTTCGAACTCCTCCTCTTCTTCTAGAGGTGCACCATTGGTATAGGTACCATTAAAGGTGTCAAAACAGAAACACACTGATAAACGTTTGTTGCTCCGCCACTCCTTTGGTTGGAGGAATTGAGGAAAGTTTAGCTTTTATCTTAGTTGATGATTTAAGAAATGCTGCATATATCTACGTTTATTCAAATTATGTTCATCAGTAGGGGCTTTGTATATTGCTAGGAAAATCTTCTCACCTGCTTCTGAGATAGTATCTGGTGTTGATTAGGGATTATAAAGGATTTCAGCAATGTTTTTCATCTGGCTCTAGTTGATTTTTGAACATATAACTATAGTGCTTTGCTTTTTCTATAAATAGCTGGAATTATGTCGCAGCCACTGAATGCGTGGAGAAGGAGGATTGTTCGGGTTCAAAAGAAAGTTCTTTCTGTAGCTTTCTTGCAAAAAATAATTTAGCTTCAACTTTTCCCTTGTCAGACTTCATCAAATAAATGTCACTTTCTAGTGGTGCCAAAGCAATCAGTAACACGTCTAGGCCTACGTCTTTCCCTCGGGATGAGAAGTTGCTTTCTCTAACCAAGATAACACAATATAAGTATCAGCATCCCCTGTAGCGACTTTCGTTTCAATTACTTTAGCAGCCATTTTCTGTGTTAGAAATTGAACATACCTGGTCTTATTTCTTCAATGGCAAAAATATGTTTCTGTCGAACTGTGACAGACTAGTTGCGAGCTTTTAAATTAAACTCTGCATGGATATGTATATTTAGGTTATACTGCCTAAATGCACTCATTGGAGCGTTAATAAAATAGAAGGGATCTTGTGGAGGAGAACTGACGTGAGGGGAGGAAAGGAGCACGACTGATAATCAAATAGGTTTGTCGCCCCTCCTCGCTCTGATACCGCCACTACTCTCGACGCATACAATACTACCCTTGTATAATTATTGTATAAACATGAGGCTTTCTGAGGGTTCTTGCTTCAGCTCTTTTAATCGATTTTACCATTACAATAAGGAATTTTAGAAATATTCACTTTTAAATCCCCCTGCATCTTCTAAAATTTTTGTAGGAAATTTAATGTAGTTTAATTTTATGCTGAACTTTTTTTTTGCTAGGACCCATAGTTTTCGAGAAATTTAAGCAAAACTGAGAAATCCTCCCTTTTACACCCGTACCCCCTGCGCACCCTCCACAAGCGGAGACTTTAGGTATGTAGTTTAGGGCACTCTCCCCAACAACTATGCCGAAATTCAAAACTACACCATTTTTTAAATTTGCAATTCGTTGACTGGACTACGAGAAGAAGGGAACTGGTAAAGGGGAACGGATGTGAGGGGAGGAATTGTTCATCAAATGGGTTTATCACCCCCCTCACTCCGACACATACAATACTACCCTTGTATGGGGTACACTTACACTGGGCAACAAATTTTCAAAAAGTCCCTGCTTCCGAGATGAATATAGTCAATTCCTAATGAATTCAATGTGCTGAACACGAATATGACAAAGAAACAGCCGAATTGGCTACGGTGTTTTTGTAATGCGTACGCATTGTTTAGATAATGTGTATATGCACATATATTATAATGCATGTTAGGAATACCTTAATATGCTTCGGACTTTCGATTTATTTTGGCCTGTCGCTTGTAATGGACGTGGGGAGCATCTCTGATGAGCGTCCAACAGGAGTCAGCCAATATTGCCATGGACCAATTCCCCTGGTACCGTTTTTCCATGTTGGCAATGTCCTGATGAAAACGTTCGCCGCGCTCATCACTGACCTGCCCGCAGTTATCAGTGAAGAAATTCAAATGGGAGTCCAGAAAGTGGATCTTTAAGGACATATTCCAGCTGAAAGCCTGAAATAAAGCCAACATATCCTCAACCAGATCCTTGCAGTTTTCGGCCTTGTCATTCCCTAGGAAGTTTGTTGACACTTGATAGAACGCATCCCAAACCTGTTTTTCTTTACTTCTAAGTAGTTTCTCAAACTTGGGGTCTCTGAAAAGCTGTTTAATCTGAGGCCCCACAAAAACGCCTTCTTTAATTTTTGCTACACTGAGTCGAGGGAATGTTTCATGCAGGTACTTGAATGCTGGTCCATTATTATCCATGGCTTTTGCCAAGTTTTTGACAAGGCCAAGCTTGATGTGCAAAGGAGGAATGATGATTTTATGCTGTTCTGATAGAGGTGGGGGCTCTACATTCCTTTCTCCAGGATTAAAAAATGTTCTCTGAGGCCAATCTCTCTTTCTGTAGCGCAAAGCTGCTGTCCCATAGACAAAGAAAACAGCAGTACTTTGTATATCCTAGCTGCAAACCCATCAACAGAGACACTACCTTCAGGTCAGCACAGATCTTCCAGCCATACTTACTGTAGTTAATCATCTCCAAAAACTGTTTTAGATTGTGGTAAGTCTCCTTCATGTAGACAGCATGTGCGACAGGTCTGGATGGAAGCTCGTTCCCGTTATTCAGAAAAAACGCCTTGAGACTCAGTTTTGAAGCATCTATAAACAGCCGCCACTCATGGGCTCATGTGCAATGCGGAGTTATTTTAAAAGGCCATCAATGTCGCAGCAGAACACAAGACTTTCTTCTTTTTTAAAGAAAGATTCGAAGAGCATATGACGTGTGCGAAATGAAGTCACTCGGACATTTTCTTTGAGAAGATTCCACTGTTGAAGTCTTGAGGCCAATATCTCCGCTTTGTCTTTGGACAGATGCAAATCGCGAACAAGATCATTCAGTTCAACCGAGGTAATTTTATGTGAAGAAGATGTTTCATCAAAGAGTAAATAAAGGTTTAAGAGGTGATGCAATATGACGCAAACACTTCGTTAGAATGTATTTATCTTACTAAATTCCATTATAATAGCGGGATATATTATTATAGGAACGGGACATATATATAGGATACATTATTTAAATGTAATAATAACATTAAATAATATAATAAAATATATAATATAATGTATAAATTGCATTAGATCAGAGCACCTTTATAACACGAAAAACTTAAATATCTCTATAACGAGAATCAATCAGCTTTTTCCAATGTGATATTCGTGTTCAGCACGTTAAGTTCATTCAAGATTGGGTAATTTCACCTAAGAAGCAATTTGATTGCTGCCCAGTGTTATTATATAGGCATGAGGTTTTTATGAGGGTTCTTGAATAAGCCCTTTTAATCGATTTTATCATTAAAATAAGGAATTTTAGAAATATTAACTTTTAAAACCCCCTGTATCTTCTAAACTATTGATTCTACAAAAAAAAATTAAGACTTTTTTGTAGGAAGTTTCATGTAGTTTAATTTTTTAATTGAGTCTTTTTCGATAGAATCCGTAGTTTTCGAGATATTTAAGGAAAACGGAAGATGTCTTCTTTTAAACACCCACGCATCCCCCACTGGCGGGGACTTTTAGTATGACGTTTAGGACACTACCACCAACAACTGTGCCAAATTTCAAAACTACGCCATTTTCTTTTTCTGTTTGTCCTTTGTTGACTGGACTAACATCAAAACAGACACTCGAGAGTGAAAACAAAATCTTGGCTCTCACGGCTTCATCAATCGCCAGTTTTTATGCGATTAATCGAAGCAATGAAAAACCATAAACGGCGCTGGAACTCTACAGGTTGCACGATAAACGAGGGCGTAATAAACAGGCAAAAACAACCAATAAAGGCAGAGAAGCGACACTAAAGCAAAATATTTTCACAAATGTTCCACTCGCCCGTCTTCCATTTCCCACAGGGAAATGTTCACTATCACACTTTCCAAGTCGGAAATAATAGAGAACAATGAGATACAAGTCAGGAGAAGATGAATCCGTTGAATCTCGTGTCTGATGGTATCTCACAAACCGGCTGCTGTTTCCGGATTTGATGTCCATCTATTAAATACGTGCTTCATTCTCGACCATCAGCTCACAAATGCAAATATCGTTGGGTCTGATGGTTGGCACGTGGAGCATTTGAGGGAAAAAATATAAATGTTTTGGTTTTATGTCGTTCCTCTGACCTTATTGAATGTTTCCTTATCTTTTTTTTTTGCGTCTTAACCCGCTTATTACGTGCTGGATTCTAACCCCATTCATGGATTTTCACTGTGCCAATCAATTAGTTTATGCATATAAATGGTGGTTGCAATTTGAATTTATAGAAATCCTGTCGTTGTGACCATAACCTTAAGAACAAGGTTTCTATTCTTTTTCTCATTATAGAACGCATATTTTGAAATATACAGGGTGTCCACACTTAACGTGATCAATAGCTAATTTCTAAACCGTTAGAGATGGACATATAGTTCCAATTGGAAAAATGCTTTGCATAAAGGGAAAAATTATATGTTTTTTGAGTCACTAAATATATTTATGAAAAAAAAAAATACGAATTCTAACTTTTTATACGGTCCCCCGGTCCTATCAGTCATATTTAGTAAAATATTCTTCACATTCTAACATTTTAAACAAAAAAAGTCTCACTCTTCTGCGACTAAACTTGAGCGAGTTCTGGAGCTTCGAATTTCATGATTTTTAACCCATCAGCGGCCTCGTCGAGCAAGTGCTGCGCATTGATTGGTGGATCGTCTTCAAGACTGCTATTGAAATGGTGTAAAATGGTCTATGTCAGCGATATTCAAAGCTCCATAACTCGGTCAGTTTAGTCGCAGAAGAGTGGAACTTTTTTTAAAAAAAAATATTAGAGCGTCACAAAACTTTCACTAAATATAACTGATAGGACCGGGGGACCGCATAAAAAGTTAGAATTCGTAACTTTTTCAGGAATATATTTATTCACTCAAAACACATATATTATAGTTCTTCCCTTCATTTAAAGCATTTTTTTTCAATTGGAACTATATGTCTATCCTTAACAGTTTAGAAATTAGCTATTGTTCACGATAAGTGTCGACACCCTGTATACATTTCGAATTGTATTCTCATTCGTTGTGGCCACTAGGAGCTCAAATATTGGGAAAGTTATTTTATGACAACCTGTATTTATATACACTTTGCTTCGGCATCCTATAGAATACCTAGATGTCAAAGAATATTTTACAACAAAATATCGAGGAAAACATTTACCAAACAAATGCATCTGACAATGAAAAAAACGCACACAAAATGAAATATACAAGTTTCTTCTTTGGAAAAGAACCACTTCTGGATGAATTCTTGCTAAGAGATGGGAACGGCATTTTGAAATGCTCCCTTCTGCCGTGTTCAAATAAATTGGTGTCACAAGTGTTCCTCGAACTTTGTCAATGCCCGGGGCACAAAGGAGGAAACCTTCAAAATGAAAAGAATAGTTCATTTTTTTGTCCATACTAGAGAATTCCCATTTTTCATACATCATTTCACATACTAAGCGGCAGGGTTTCTTTTTCCAGGGTGACTGTACCAATCAAATGCTTCAATTTTTGTTAACAATATACTTTGTTTTATGATCCTTTTTTACCACGTTTTTATTAACTCTCTTTCTTGTCTGTCTGTCTGTTCGGTACAAATCTTGCGATCGATTTTAAACTAACTTCCCGATGAGTTGGAGACTTGAAACTTTAAACATAGTTCAGAACTAGATGACAATGCATTATTAATTCGCTTTCTTGTCTGTCTGCCCGTTTGTCTGTCATTTCATATTTTGCATGACGCATTCGCAATACGTTTTTCATTATATCTCGAAAACTATTAACATTACAGACTTGGTTCTTGGGTATATGGATGGCCATTGGGATCATCGAAGCACCCCATATTTTAACCATATCTTTGCTCATGCGCAGTACGTTTTTCATTATATCTCAAAGGTCTCTGCGTCACATAACTTACTTTTTCAGGAAAATAACAATTTTTTTTATATGATCAGGTGAAGAGAAACTGAAATAAACTTGAAATTTGCCACATGTCTCCGTCATAATCTCATCAAGATGTTTAAAATCGATTGCAAAATTTCACACACAGAAGACTAAAAAGCAGAAAATAATTATTTAAAAAAATAAAAATTTTAATAGACCACGTTTTTAAAACGGACTAAAAAGTATAAAATAATTTCTTCTAGCCCCATACAGATTTATAACCCCATACAGATTTAAAACGAAAAACGTGGGGCGCATACAATATTTAATAGTAAGGAGTGTAGGGAGTAGCTGTCGTTGAGAAAACTCACACAACAGTTCATATCATTTCCATTGCAATAAAATTGTTAGTGAATGAAATAAACTATTTATACATCAATTATCTATTACATGCGCCCCACGTTTTTCGTTTTGAATCTGTATGGGGCTAGAAGAAATTATTTTATACTTTTTAGTCCGTTTTAAAAACGTGGTCTATTAAAATTTTTATTTTTTTAAATAATTTTGTAGTTAGAGAGA
>BGPR01044081.1:0-12731 GCA_013235015.1 Araneus ventricosus | reverse complement strand
TGAATAATGTGTTTTCTGTGCATAATAATAATGGCCTCTTCTTTTTTCCGCTTTTTTAGTCTTTTCTTACCAAAGTGGGTGCGGGATATGAATATTTTCTTTGTTTCAATGACGCCATTGAAAGTGATGGAAGCAAATCTTTTGAAAGCCAAAATAGGCTGTCATCGGAAATATCGAAGCGAGTGGAGAAAATATATTGAATTTAATGGAGAAGAACAAGTTTTGCACATCTTGATAGAAAAGTTGTGGGAAAATTTCAGAAACTTTTCAGCATCATGATAGGTAACTATGAAGAAAAAACTGCTTTTGGAATGCATTTTATTCCATAGAAACATTTATAACAGATCCATTTGTGAATTTTGAAATATTTTATAGATTTAAATATATGTATTTTCTAGGAACGAGAAACGGCTGACTTTAACAATGACTGTTTGAAGTATAGAAAGAAATAAGAGATATTTTATAGTGAAATACGAAAAACACCCACTTACATTAGCATTTTTTTCTGTTTAAGATTGTCAATTTTATAACGCATATAATTTCATACAAATGAGGTTCATGTGTTTTTGAAACTGATGAACATATTTACGAAAATAAGAAACAACTCATTCGTATGAATATGCAAAATAAATTTGGTTCTTTTCGCTGATTTTAAAAAAAGTGAAGGGGTTTAAAGTTAGACACTTTTCGTTCGTATTTCAGCCTTTCCAGTTCCGTGGTTCTCGCAAGATTTACAAGCGTATGCGTTACTTTCTTCCGGGGACAAAACATTCCTGTTGAAGAGCAAAATGCTTCAATACCGAAATAACGAAACCATATGTTTTTCTCCAACTCTTACTAAATCTGTTTTCTTTCCTCTCGTTTGCAATCAAACAATTTTGTCGCTTTAACTTTTTTGGTGTTTTGTTTCATCCTAAGTGTTTGATTATATAAAATAGAAATCAAGAATTTCGAATTTTTTTACTATACTCGATTTTTATTTGGTGGAAGATTTCCATTTTTACTGGCCTGGAGACATTTTGACGGATCTTATAATGAAGACGCTTTTGAAGCTGAAGACATTAAAATATTTATTCCCTAAAAAGACGTAACAGGACATGAACGGGTTCGAATAGTAATAATATACTATTGTTACGAACATGGAAAATCGCTTTCCAGCAATGTTAGTCTTATGGTTGGGAAGAGAGTTTTACAGGGGTAAGTATGCGATGACTGGCAGCTACCAGGCCTGGACTCATGACCTTGGCGACAAATCGATGATTCCAGAAAATGAGTCTCTTTTCTCGATATCTCTACTAGGAAAGAAAATACGAGAAAACTCCATGTGACGTCACAGCCTGTCGGGAAGACTATATAAGGGCCGGTCTTAGATCAGGGAACAGTGAGTGTTGATCCACTGTAACGACTTTGGAGTTTCGTCTGCAGTGAGAGCTAGGAAGCCGGTGAGTTGAGCGCTATTGAAAGTTCTGTTATTGTTGCTATTAGTGATTTGCTGACTGTTTGTGTTGCTAAATCTCGAAGTGCTGAACTGTTATTACCTGTGAATTGTTATCTGTTTACGTTGCTAATCTGTGCAAGATCTATTGTTTCCTGTTACCTGTGTTAAGTGTTTTCCTGCACATTGTGAATAAACCTTCATTCTCCATTATCCTGCTTGTTGGACTGTTTACACAATACACCCGCAGAAAGATTTTTGTAACACTATATATATTAGGATGGGCCGAAAAAAATCAAATTTTTTTTCATGTCGCTATACCACGGAAAAGTTGCGAATGGGTGAGAAATTAACCGAGGAAAAAAGTAAGGAAATTGATTGATATCTTTCGCTCGAGCATCGGCCATAAAAATCTTAAAAATTTACAAAAATCAACTGTTTTTGAATTTTTTAAAAATTTCTCTTTATCTGTTAATTTTAGCATTAGCTGCTAAGTACTGATCTTCTTAAGAGTAATAACGTTTACTAGGGGGCTCTGCCCCCTGCTCGCTAAAGCTCGCTAACACCCAGGAGGATTGCGCTGCAATCCTCCGGGGCTTGCTACGCAAACCCTGCTCGCTTCGCTCGCTACATGAAGACACTGGGTGTCCTAGCGCAGTTGTTATAAAATCTTTATATATATATATATATAACACCCCTGCTCGCTCCGCTCACCGACACCAAAGAATCACATGATTTTTCCGGGATAACTATGTGAAAACAGCTGGCTTCACACGCTTGCCGTACAGTTATCCGTTTCTGCTAGTATTAGGAAATTATAAGTACATTAATTAATAAAAGTAAATTTAAATTATTTGAAATTGCACGAATTCCTAAAATTAATTTTTCATCAGTTTCTACAATTAAAATCTTCTGGTAGCACAGATATATATGTTAATGTTAGAAAGAAATTTGAAAGGTAATATTTATAATCCAAAAATGATTAGAAATCAAAATTATTTTCATCAATCAGAAATTTAAAACTTCTTGGCATACACTTTTGAGTATTTATTCAAAAGTTTATTTCAACATAACTTCATTCCACTAAAACTTTAAGTTTAAAACTGATAAGATAGCCTTTTCCAAATCTTCAAAATAAATTTTTAAAAATTGCTTTTTCCACCAAAATTTGAAATATGCCCTCTATACAATGGAATGTAATTCAGAAAAGCTTTCCCACATGTATACATGCTTATTCCAACAATTATTTAGTCAAGAAAAATATAGTGTTTTTCCTCAGTGCAGTCATTTGTGTTTTAAATCTCAGAAAATTCTTGATCGTCTCTTGTCGTAGAAAGATGTAAACCATCTTGCAACCTTTTAGCTAAAAAAGGACAGTTAACGAAATAGTGGCTTGAAACATACTCAAATTAACTATTCAAAATTAAAACCCATAATAATTATTTACTTTTAGCTTTTTAAAACAGATAAGATAGCTTTTTTTCAAAATTTACAAAATTGTTGCTTTTTGAACCAAAATTTTAAATATGCACTCTTTTTTATGAAATATTGCACAGGAAAGCTTCCCCACTTGTATACATGCTTATTCCAACTATTATTTAGTCAAGAAAAATATAGTGTGTTTCTCAGTGCAGTCATTTGTGTTTTAAATCTCAGAAAATTCTTGATCGTCTCTTGTCGTAGAAAGATGTAAACCATCTTGCAACCTTTTAGCTAAAAAAGGACAGTTAACGAAATAGTGGCTTGAAACATACTCAAATTAACTATTCAAAATTAAAACCCATAATAATTATTTACTTTTAGCGTTTTAAAACAGATAAGATAGATTTTTTTAAAAAATTTACAAAATTGTTGCTTTTTTAACCAAAATTTTAAATATGCACACTTTTTTATGAAATATTACACAGAAAAGCAAAAAGTATGCAACATTATCATTCACCATAAGCAGCATGTGGTAATTCACCTCCTTCCGAACAAACACGGTGGCCAAAAAATCTAATCTCTCTATATATACACGTTGCAAACAGTATGCAACTTTAATCATTCTCCGAGAGCAGTGTACAAGAGAACTTTTCTGAAGTATAATAATTATTTACTTTTAGCTTTTTAAAACAGATAAGATAGCTTTTTTTCAAAATTTACAAAATTGTTGCTTTTTTAACCAAAATTTTAAATATGCACTCTTTTTTATGAAATATTACACAGAAAAGCAAAAAGTATGCAACATTATCATTCACCATAAGCAGCATGTGGTAATTCACTTCCTTCCGTACAAACACGGTGGCAAAAAAATCTAATATCTCTATATATACAAGTTACAAACAGTATGCAACTTTAATCATTCTCCGAGAGCCGTGTGCAAGAGAACTTTTCTGAAGTATAATTAGTTCTCTGGTCTTTATTCTGTAATTTTTATTTTTACACATAGTAAATAGTGCACACAATTAGTATCACAAAAAAAGGCTCTGGCTCGCCTAAGCCTATCGGCGGCATTTCTGGCCGATCTTCGCTGAAATCTTTCATCCAGGGATTCCCTTGCACGCTGCTCACTTCTACGCAAATTGTATTCAAAAGTTCGCAAATAAATTCAAAAAAAAGTCGACGATCCGAAAAAAAAGTCCTGTAATCCGTAAGCGATTAGCTCGGTTAGCGAAAAGCTTGGAGTCAGGGTTGAGATTGGTAAACAAACTGATCGTTGCCAACGGGGAGAAAGAAATAAAGATCCTTTTTTGCGCCATGCATAAGCGTTTTATATATAGATTTAATCAAAATCGGTCCATAATGTCCGGTTGCATGTTCCCTCCAAGGTTGACAAAAATATGTGAAATTACTTCAATATGCAATATATAGTTCTAACCCTCAACATAATCTTCATACATCTTCTTGCTGATGAATTTCAACTTATCGATGTATATGAATTTAAAAAAATCTATTTAGGTCTAAAAATATATCAGTTTTATTTATTTTCTTGGCTTATTGTAACTCAATGCAAAATTAAGCTCCAAAATTACAATATTTTTTGTTACTTAAGAACGAATGTCAAGAATGCAGAAAATAACAGACCTTTAAGGAAATACTTTAGCTATTAATATATCGTTATGTCTCTTAGATAAAGAGAAATTTAAAAATTTTCAAGACCGATGTTCGAGAGAAAGATATCAATCAAATTCCCTACTTTTTCCTCGTTTAATTTCTCTCCCATTCGCAACTTTTCGCGATATAGCGACATGAAAAAAATAATTTTTGATTTTTTTTCGGCCCAGCCTAATGTATACATGCATCACACATGCTTTGGGAAATTGGAAATAAGTGTCATGCATATTAGTAGTAATAAGTCTGTCACTAGAATTTCTCTCTTCATTGATGGAGTTGGGATGCCGCTATAGAACAGAATGTTGTTCTTTTGTACAGGAGGAAATACACTGTCATAAGGCTTTTAATGAATGGCCTATGATTGTTTAATGACTTTCTTGCAAGCATTTCAAGTAGAGGTAAAATACATGCATACACAACAGAGGGCTAGAGAACTTCTCGATGGCCTAATTCTTGTTATCAAAAATTGGCAAAACAGTTTATTTTTTCGCCTCGACTTTATTTTTAAGATTTTTTTGATATCATAGACAAGGGATCAAGTCAATCATCAAGGGTCTGGAGGTCTTACACACTCTTGTGTAGGTGGATCGTCGTGGAATTGGTTAAGGTTAAGGCATCAAGTCAAGACTTTGAGTAAGCTTTAAATTCAATGCTGGGCTGGGATCACGAAATAGGATCGCCATTACCGAAAACCATTCGGCAATGTAGTAAATGAAGATCACGTCTTATTAGTCGGTATAACTTATTCAAGCATCACATCCTTATTCAAAATTTACATTTTTGCTTTTTCGAAAGTAAGATTCATCCCAGGTGAATCTCATGTCATTTAAAATTTAGGTTCAAAATTACGAGTTCTGTTTCATTCCAATTATATATTTCTAAATTTGGTCATAATGAAAAAATTCTAACGAGATTCGGCGATTGCAACTTTTTTAGAAATTGAGAATTATTCTAACTTTACCCTCTGACGTTCGGATGTTTCTGAATTAATAATTCCGTTCATTAGCATTGACATTCGAGCAGCCATTCATTAGCATTGACATTGGAGCAGCCATTCATTAGCATAGGACAGTCATAATGAAAAAAATCTAATGAGATTTGGCGATTGCAACTCTTTTAGAAATTTAGAATTATTCTAACTTTACCCTCTGACGTTCGGATGTTTCTGAATTAATAATTCCGTTCATTAGCATTGACATTCGAGCAGCCATTCATTAGCATAGGACAGTCAAAAAAAGATAAAGATGAGTGTGTGAAAAAAGTTTTTATTCCAATAACGGTCAGCGTTTTCGGAAGAAATTTTTGATTTATGTTTATTCATATAAAGAAATTTTACGAAGTTAATTACGTTTTACGAAGAAAGTTAAACATTTATATATTTATTTTTGAATAAGTTAAATTAATTTAATTTACTAAACTAATTCAATTTATGAAAATCTTTAGAAAAGATTTTTGTAAGACTTAGTGAGGAGGTAAGAAAAGTCTTAAAATACTGAAGAAAAATCTGATTTCTCTATTTGAGCAAGAAATTATTTTATTAGAGTAGCTTTAGAGGGTTCAAAAGTTATCCAATGTAAGTCAATGAATGTTAAAAATGAGATAAAAAGGACCTTTTAAAAATTAGAGGCAATTTTTTTAACGATACAGAAGAATTGTTTTATTAACAAGTAACAATACAAGGAACTCATGTACCACCAAAATAGAACTAAATAACCAAATTTCTTCAAAACAACCTCCATTTAATAAAAAAAAAGGACTGAAATTGCTTGTCCACTGAAATTTTCGAACAAGTCATTCTTTGTATTCTTCCGAATCATCACTTACACAGTCATTTGCTGTCTTTGAGGCTGAAGCTTGTTTTCTCTCGTTTGGCATATGCAAACTGTTATAGTCGAATGGATGGTAATGTGATGGAATATACGATAGTATAATGAAACATGTCCTACTTTTTTATTTCTTTTACAGGTTTGCGATCTGGATAAACTGGTTTCTGAACAACATTTAAAAAATTGTGAACTCTCAAGTTTTGAAGCTGGCTTTTAAATATTTATCTCACAGAATAGAAAATCATTTTCACAACTTTCGTTATGAAAGATATAATTCGGCTTATTTTTGCAGTATTTTAGCCATTTTATTTTCAGTCAGTTAACCTCACCCCCTCAATATTTGCCTTTCAATTTCAAATAAATTGTGCAATCTTTTGGTAGAAAGAAAATCTTGCATTCTTTCTTGCAAAAAATACAAATCTTCTTCATTTCTGTTACGTGAAATGATTTGTTTTTTCAGCAGTTGCAACTAAATTGATCCAATCTTTACGACCATAAATAAATTCATTTTTTCTGGTATTTTATTAAATAACACAGAAGTGGGCGTCATTTTACTATGCCCAGATGCCCAGACATAAGAAAATTGTGATCAATCAAATCAGTAGACATTCCAGGATCTTGAACAAATCTCTCCAAAGAAAATGCTTCCTTTTCGGCCTGTACAACAATCTGATAATGCATAATGATGTAACTGTTATTGGAAACACGATCTTTAAGATGTTTGATAAGATATGCCCAATTTCTTTGGATCCTCGAGACTCATCCATTTCATCCCACATGAACATGAATCCTTTATTATTGTTAAATCTGTGTATTCCTCTAAGCGTTCCACACGTATTTTTCCGTTTCTCATATTGAGTCTAAAAGCAGACAATGCATGTTGATATGAATAATTTCTAAACTACCATGGATAAAATATTCTTAAGATTCCAGAGACTTGATTAAACTCAATAAAGATCCAATTATTCACTTTAAAAGCAGATTTTTAAGACTTTAAAGCCAGTACATCACAATAGCAAACCACTCAGAGGGGTATTCCCAAGTTGTAAACCTGTTTAGTTTGTAGTAAGCTCACAAATGACTTACATTGACTGTCATCTGAATATTTTCTTCATTTTATTTCGTGGTCGATAAAGTGGCGCCACCATCTGAATACCTGAGCGATCTGAATGATATGGTAACTGAAAATTTTAACAATGAAGATACGATTGCAATATGTAATTCCTTTTAAAAAAAAAAAGGCTTACACTGATTAGCGTCTGAATCCTCCAATCCCTAAATCTCTTGCTCTCCTGAAATCGGTGTTGGACAATGTTTTTAATTTATTCAATTGGGAATTTGAATGCGCTTCATTAATATGATAAACAGAAACATGAAAGATTTTTGCTTTATTAATTTTTTATAGCCATGAGTGTTCATTTGTGCACATTTAATTTTTAATCCGAAACATATTAGTATTGAAAAAAATAAAGGTTCTTGGTGATGATATTAATATTGCCAAAAGAAATATATTTTTTACAAGCCAGTAACAAATATATGTCTTTGTAGGTATATGATTCGTATGATATTTACTTTAATGCCTACTACTTTTTCCGAGATTTTTCATTAAAGTCTGATTTTGAAAATTATCAGAAGGGTATGCACAATATGATATTCAACTTTATAATCCAAATAAATATTCACTAAAATTTGTTCTGCTTTCATTTTTTGTATATTCTCCGTGTATATAATATGTTATTTTTTTACATTATTTTACCATTCCATCTGATGATGCTTAACGAAAATATTTGCTATGAAAAGTATGAAATACAATTCTTAGCATTAGTTTCTCTTATAAAAAACACTTAAATTAATGTTTCTTCACACTGTCAAAATCGACGCATCTGATTTCAGTTCTAAACCATGAGTTCTGTACTTAAAAGATCCATAAAATCCCGTTATCCTTCTTTCTGATCAATGTGTTAATGTCCCCCTACAAAATACTAGGAGCTTTATTGACCTAATCAGTGGCGTAGCGACCAGGAGGCAAAGGGGGTATAGATTAGGGTGGATCGCAAAGTATGGGGGGGTTAAGAATTACTTTTGGCGCGGGGTGGTAAAGTTGTGTCTTCAGTATATTAGTTTATATAATTTTTTTATTGAAATCCATATATATCTTCCGGTGCCTTAAGCGCTCCGAAAGTAGTTAAAAATTGAAATTTTTATGAACATTTACTAATTTTTTGCGAAATTACTTTTGGTGCTGGGTGGGAAGGTTGTATCTTAGGTATATTAGTTTACATACATTTTTATTGAAATCCATTCATATCTTCCAGTGCCCCAAATGCCCCCAAAATAAATAAAAATTGACATTTTTTGGAAATCTGTATAAAAATATTTTCAATATTCCCATTAGCGCCGGATAAGAACGTTTTGTTTTGGGTATATTAGTTTAAGTTTTTTTTAATTATATTATTCAATTTTTTTCATATCTTCTGGTGGCCCAAGCGCTCCAAAAAGTTATTTCCATTTTACGATTTTGACTCATTCAAGCAACACAGGAGGGAGGAATAAAACAACGCTTTTGCCTGAGTTTCCCCTGTAGAGATGTGTTTTTGTTTAGGAAAAGTCACACACAAGATTGTAGCGTAGTTTATCTTTGTCTTCGAAATAAAATAAAATTGTGTTATCTTGTAAAGTATAAAAAAGAAGGGAAGTTAGTTGTGGGTCCCTGAATAATAATATAAAAAAATAATTTTTTTCATTTAATAATAAAAAATAAATAATTTTTCATTCTTTCCTATACATTTTTCCCTGTAAAATCGTTTCTTTAACGCATGTTGACTTTTAATTTTTAATTCAAAATTTGCATAAAAATCGCGTTTTTCTTTCAAATATTGTAGTGTCTTGGGGCACCGGAAGAAATTAAACAAAGTTGAAAAAAATTTGCATGTATGCTAGTACACTTAAAAGACAACTTTTGCACCCTACTCCGTTTATTCTATCCACACTTTGAATTTTCGATCCACCCTAGTTTAGATGCCCCTGTCGCCAGTTTTAGGAGGCGTCATGGGGTGAAAGCATTACTGTGTTTATGCCCTTTTTCAAAGCGAAATATGATGAGTTGGCTTAAAATAATACCATACCCCGAACACCATTTAAACCTGTTTAGCCACTAATGACAATTGGAGTAAAAAAATTATATTATTTCCAGGGCGCCTTTACCCGTGCTACGCCACTAACTAAACTGTTTAAAACGTTGTAACGATTTCAAAATTACACAATAAGTGTTTCTACAAAAAAAAATTAAAATCACAGGTTACCGGTTCCAGAAGCCACACAATTTCATTTTCTACAATAATATTTCTACGAGATAACTCGTAATCTGCATCCCGGGCAAACCCGCCAACTACGAGTTATCTCGTAGTTGGCAGTCAAAGTGTTAACTTAATCCGTAGCGGAACACAAATTTGTAACGATTTCTTGCCGCGATCAGTAAAATACCAGTAAAATGCAGTCAAGTTAAAAATTCTCTAGAGATTGTACTCAAGCATTGTTTGCTTACAGTTAATTCGCCTGAGACAAAAACCTGAGTCATTTGACCCCAAAAATAATAAATACGATCATCTTGCGGAGCAGTGCCGCAATATCCTTTCATCCTTTCTAATGATGGCGACGGCGGAAGGAATCGTCATCTCGGAAGAGAAAAAGAAGACCCTTAACTGCCCGGGTAATTCTACCCTTTCCCTACTCAATGATTCTCTCCAATTGGCGCAGAATTGCACCTTCGACCATTGTCATTCCGACGCGACTGCTTTCAATGGCGGCAGACGATCTTTTATCTCGGCAGGGGGAAGCCCGCGAAATGTTATGTATTTATATCCGACGAGTGATAGCTGATGCGCCGGACTCATTCGAAATGTATTACTGACGTGTGTCCGAAAGGAACCGTTTATGGGCTTCATTAACTTTTAATAATCGCCATATTAATGTGAGAGAAACGACGAATCTGTGACGAATCTTTTATTGACTTAACATGTTATTCTTTAAAATAATAGAATGGTGGAAAATCTTTTTTGATTTCGTGATTTACAGGACAAACAACTTGGATGAAACAGGAGACTGATTAAAAAAACAAAAGACTTAAAGACCAATTTATTTTCTAACTGAGGCTAACTATCAGATGACCAAAATTTGTACTATCTTTTGCAAATCAAGCATAAATAAACAAATAATTTAGTCATAAACAGTGGTTGCATTTCCAAATAGGAAAAAGTTGCCGACATTGGGCCACCTAGACATTTTTTAATGTATGATGATAGAGAGGTAATTTTAATGAAAAACAAATAATAGAATTATTTTTGTGGCTTTTTTTTATCTTCAGAACAATGTAATTAACTTTTTATGGAATATACTTTAAAGTAGGAAAAAAGATGGCTTAAGAAATTGTGTCATTGACCCAATTAAGGAAACTGGTTTCCTAGGTTAGACCACTGGTTTCCCAAATTGGACCAACAATTGTTTTAAGTGCATTTAAAGAAAAAATATCTTTGATTCTCAAATTAACACTAGAATACAATGTATTAATCCAAATATGACATTCTATGCACTGTATCACTTCTTATTCCTTTGTTTAATCGCAAATGATAAGTATCCTTAGTTTTTGCTCTTTTTCTTCCAGCATTTGATGGCTTTAGTGCCCTTTAATGACTTTTTGCTTTGACTTGCTCCACTTCCAATTTATGAGGACTACTAGTGGTGATAACTGCTTTCTGAGCTATTGTAAATATATTTTAGAGGCTTTTAAAATGCTTCTCAAAATTGTTTTGAGTAGCAGGCTTGGCTCCTTCGTCTCTAAAGTTTGCCTATTCATGCTCATATGTTTCAAAGACTTAGACTTCACTTCGTTCATTGTAATTTTCTGTTTCCTTACACTGAAACTGCACATTTCATTTGTAAATAATCTAGAAAAGCTTTGGAGAAAAGCTTATTCTTATGATGAAATGCGTTATATGAACTTATTATAGGTATTAAATAAACGCTGTAAATGCCATTAAATGATAAAAATATCATGACAAACTATTTTTTAAAAATAATAGGTTACAGACAGGCTTGACTAACTGTTTCTAAAATCTAGAAGAAAACTACCAAGTTTCTAATTACTGCCGCAAACTACGAAAAATTTATTCTCTATAAAATGAAATTAAATTAAATCTAATTATATCTGTTAATTAATACTAATTAAATTAATTAAATACTAATTAAATCTAATTATATCTAGAAATAAATTAAAGTCTGACTATTAAATTAAAATCGTATCAAAAATGTAAAGTGCAGAAAGGAGATGGAATAACCATACAACACAAGCATTGTCAATTTCAAGTCAGTTATCATGCAGTACCCTCATTTATTTTACATTCAACTCTCAAATCGAACTATTTTAGCTAAGCAGCATCTTCATTTATATGCCACGTGAATTTCAATTTAGCTCATCAGACAAAGGCAAACATAAACATGCAAGAAAATTCAAAACTTTCAAAATTCCCATGGATGCTAGTTTTGATTTCATTGCAAAGAATTACGAAGTACTTAAAGAAATTGCTCCTGCCGGGGCAATAAAAATATAGTACAAATTTAAGCTCGTATTAAGCTCGCTTTTGTTTTGGGCTATTCATGTACATGGAGAGTAATTTCCTTCCAAATCTACGACACTGAACAACTTTTTAATTAACTTTTCCACTTTGATAAAGTTACAGATAAGATTGCTAAATTTCAAAGTTTGCTACTAGGAGTTTACAAGAAATCTGAACGTGTAGCGAATAGCTTTCCGTCGTTTAGAAACTACTTTTATAACGGTAGCTACATCCATTCACAAATTAAAATGTTTAAATTAATAAATTAGCTGCTTTCCACTTACATTAAATGCGTAGCATACAAAAAGCAATGCATCAAAGCAACCAATATATGGCAAAGAAAGAACCGATATACGCCTTAAAAAAGAAAAGGGGAGTGGCTACTGTGTACATAAGCAGTGAACATGAAAGAAAATTATAGAACTTTTTTATCGTTTGGGGGGAGGTTGTATATTTAGTTTACCGTTTTTTTTTGGTGGAGTACTTCTGGCTCGAATAAGATCATAAAAAATTATCCATGTATTGTTAAATTAAAAAAAAATAAAGGTACTGATTCATAGGGATTCTTTAAATTTATTCATGTTTTAGAAGTAAAATGTGGATTCGAATAGAAAGATTTGAATTTACTCATTTTCGGTGAACCGCTCTACTATTTCAATCGCTAAGCTAACACGTTACTGTAAATGCTGTTTCTTGGTTGTTAAACATAATAATATTCGCGTAATAATATTCCAATATGGGAATGTTTTGAATCTGTTCAAGCAG
>BGPR01044080.1:0-11004 GCA_013235015.1 Araneus ventricosus | reverse complement strand
TTGTTTTTGTAACGTCTTACCGAGTTATAGAGGATCGCGTCACCAATTCAAGCATATTTTTGCCCAACTTTGCGACTCAGTAGTCTTTGAACTACAATTCAGATTCTCAATTTTTTTTGTAACTTTTGTTGTTACCCATATGTAGTTACCGAGATATAGAGGATCGCGTCACCAATTCATGCGTACTTTTGTCCAACTTTGCGACTCGGTAATCGCTGAATTACAATTCCGATTTTCAATTTTTTTGTAATTTCTGTTGTTACCCTTTATCTCCAAAACAATACGTTAGTTCTGCTTTTAACATATGTAGTTACCGAGATATAGAGGATCGCGTCACCAATTCATGCGTATTTTTGCCCAACTTTGCGACTGAGTAGTCGCTGAACTACGATTCCGATTTTCATATTTTTTTGTAACTTCTGTTGTTAATCTCTAAAATAAGACGTTATGTGTCTAACATAAGTGGTTACCGAGATATAGAGGATCGCGTCACCAATTCATGCGTATTTTTTTCCCAACTTTGCTACTCAGTATTCGCTGAACTACAATTCCGATTTTGATTTTTTTGGAGCTTCTGTTGTTACCCTTTATCTCTAAAATAAGACATTAGTTATGTTTTCAACATATGTATTTACCGAGTTATAGAGGATCGCGCCACCAATTTATGAGTATTTTTGTCCAACTTTGCGACTGAGTAGTCGCTGAACTACAATTCCAATTTTCCATTTTTTTGTAGCTTCTATCGTTACCCTTTATCTCTAAAATAAGATATTAGTTAAGTTTTTAACATATGTATTTAATGAGACATAGAGGATCTCCCATACAACGCCTTTGTGGCGTTTTGGCTTGTGAATCATATTCCCTCCTGAGACCCCAATGGGAGGAACGTAGTCCTACGTTAAAAGTTTGGTATTCAGTGAATTTTAACTGATATAGAATAAGCATTCAAGAGATACTTCTAACATTTTCTTTTGTTTTTCTCCATCACAGTTTGCTGCGTCTTCCGAACTGGGCCCGATAGGCGACGACAAGGGAGTGTGCAGACCTTTCGTTCGAATCCATGCAGTCGGAGAAGACGGTGCTGTGAAGTCTGGAAGCAGTGACCCAGACTATACATCCAGCAGTGAACAATCATGTGACACTGTGATATTCGTCGGTTCTGCTCGAAGTAGCCCCCTTGCATTATGTGATAGACGCAACAGCCAGCCTATGTCCCCGTTAGCCAAAGAAAATCAGAGCACATCCTCGACGCAGGTTGGTGGATCCTCCAAAAAACAAACTACCACCAAGTCCCACCACTCAGACAAACCAGCGGCGAGTGCTGGTACAAGCAGTGCTAACACTAATGCAACGGGTAAACCGCCAAAGACTTCTGAATATGTATCTAAAAGTGCCTTAAACGAACAGATCAGGACTAGTGCAGTTGCTTCACCCAAAAAGAAATCCGTCTGTTCATCTCCTTATTCCTCACCAAAGCATCAAAAGCTGACAGATGCTGCAGATAGTCCTAAAATGTCTCCTAAAATGAGCAAGTATGTGATGATGGACTACTCTGGTGACTTGAAAAAATCAAAGGGATCCACCGATTCAATCAGCAAAAGCTCTCCGAGTAGAAGCGCGAAACTTACAGCTTCCGATGTGCACCAGAAGACAGTTGCTGCGGGTACAGTGACTGGAAGTCCGCAGTCCCAGCGTAAATCAAAACGCTCACATAAGCAAGATGCAAACCAGCAACAACAAATCTACTTGCAACAACAACAAGCAGAAAGTGCTCTGAAGCTTTTAACAAAAGAACCTAAGCCTACTAGTGACGAAACGTGGATTGACGGGCCCAGGTTTACTAAACCAAAATTCGATTCCAGAACTTTGCACCAGTTGCAGAAAGAAAAATGGGTCGATGGCCCTGGTATGTATGGTTATATGGATGTGCAAAAGGAAACCATGATTAGAAAATGGGTTGAAGATCATTCTAGAATAATCCCTGAATCGGAGCGAACGAAAGAAGTTTGGATCGATTTCCCGCCGAGGAAAGATGAAAAGTCTTCCGCAGCAGTTAAGAACATACCATCCGATTCTGTTGACAAGCACAGTTCGTCTCATAACACTGATAAAGCCAAGAAAGAATCCAGGAACAAGTCAATGGACCAAATACCACATCCGTCAACATCAGATACAGATACGCATATTTATGCTAAACCTTCCGTGGTGGTTAAGGAACCTCAAAGGCAACCTGCAAGCGATGCCGTTAACAAAATCGCCAAGGATAAAGACGTGAAACCTAAAGTGGCTCATCAAATGGTATCGGATCTAGATAATTCAATTAACGGAAATTTGAGCGAGCTTCTTGGCCATTCCGACAATGGCAGTTCACAGTCTTCATCAGGGTCTGTTGATTTTAACGATAATAACAGTGAATTTTCGGAAGGAAATCGTTGTTTGTCCAATTCGAATTTGTATCTAGAAGACAAAGATGGCTGCGTGCTGATAACTGATAACGGACAAGGTGATCCTGTCGTGATGGCAGATTCGAGCATCCAAGTAACTGAAGAAGATATATTTTCATCTTGTGGATGGCCGAGAGAAGTTTTGATGGACAATCAGCATTTTAGTGATACCGACAGCTATGAAGACATCGAGCATCCTTTGCATGCTTTAAGTGCAGATGATTTGAATTTGGCATCTTCTTTTACAGATTCTAGAGCAGCAAGCGTAGATTTTGATACGCTAAGTGTGCCAGAAGGCTGGACGGCGGACAGCCACATAGATCCAGATCTTACGAGAAGACTTCTGAGAGGTGGAACTTTACCTCACTCTTCGCATACCAGCCTGCCCAGGAACTTAAATTCTAATGAAGATCTGCGAGTGAAAAATAATCTTTTAGCTTCTAAACTGGAAAAGTTAGCCAATCTTAGACAAATGATAGAGAGGTCTAATAAACAGGAAACGTGGAAAGCTCCGACTATGCCTACAAATTTAAGTAGCTTCTGTAGTTCAGAAAACCGATTCCCGTTTGTAACAAAACTCCACCATAGTGCTGATTCCAGTTTAGAAGAGTTAAGGGAAAATGATGTGAACAGTATTCGCAGTGAACCAGCTGAACTGGACATAGAAAATTTCGAATTTCAGTTTAATGTAAAACCTATGAATGGACTTCGGTTAGAAGCCTTTTACAACAAAATACAAAAAGTTCCTCTCTTTCCAGACTGCTATTCTCAGTTTGGTAAACCAACACAAGTCGTGCCTCCTAACATTAAGCAAACCAAATATTCTAAAATTTCGGTGGAGGATTTAGAATCTTTAAAATCTCCTCTGAAAAGACAAATGAATGAAAAAGACAGTGCTGAAAGCTCTCCCGGCAAAGTAAAGCACAGGTGGAGTACATCTTCTAGTCTTAGCGCTCAAAAGAAGAATGCCGATAGCTCACAGTCGCTAGATAAAAGTGACGAATTTTCAAGGACACGAACTTCTAGTGAAAATTTGCCATCTACTGAAAAGGGTGCTCCAAAAAGTGTTACCGATTCTATCCAAGGCCAGCCAGTATTACATACATCATCTGTCGAGAAAGTTCATTCTTTGACAGAAATAATCCAGGAACAGCGGTGTCGTGTGTACAGTGAAGGTCCTTCTTCGAGTCCTGTGACATTTCATTCAACAAAATATTTATCCCAAAGGACTTCAAAATCTCGAATAATTGCCGAAAATTCGACGTACGTTGGAAAGACATCAGAGACCGCTGACCAGAGGCACGAAATCTCTTTGATGAGGCAGCATCAAAGAAAAAGGGGGAGTCCAAAATTATCGCCAAGGAACATTTTAGGTTCTCATCGAAATAATCAGAACAAGCAGATGAAGCAGCACAGTCAGTACAGTTACCCGTCCTGTTCGGATTTCAACAATGAGGCAGAGACTTCAGGTGGCATGAGTCCAAGTGTTTCGTGGATTACAACTCATGCCAGCACGTCCCAGATTGTGACAGAAGCTCCAACACAGTCGTCAGGAAACAAGTCACAAATCCTGATTCGCAGCACATCGACACCGACGAATCCATTCGCCAACAGCGTTTCATCGCCACGCGGCGATGTGGTTCTAGGTGCGGAATCGTACTCTTACATATCTACTGCCACACCACCCATCACTACACTGACGCCAACTAGCGTCATATCCAAAAAGGAAGCCAAGTGGGCAGCCAGACAGTCGAGTAGTGGCCATGGAAGTGATAGTAGTGTCATCAGTACAGACATCAAAGAGACGAAAGAACTCCTGGGGAAACTGTCGAAAACGCCACAGTTCTCCGGAACTAGCAGTGGGTATGAGAGTATGCCACGTGACAGTGAAGGAACGCCGTTGTCCTCGTCTAGTCAAGAATCAGGAAGCGAAGTTGGAGCAAGGAAGGAAGCCAGAGGACGAAAAGGAACGCGGAAGAAAACTCAGGGTAATTATTTAAAATAATTTCCAGTAAATGTTCACTTTCTTAATGTTGTATTATGTATCTTATTATCTTAAAACGTTTGTGTATTATCTCAGGATGTCGCCATCATCGGTTTGTTTCATGACTTTTTCATAAGGATGACCGTTTTTTTACTTTCTCGTATGCGAAGTATACTAAGAGAAAGTATTGTAATCGTTAAAAAATTCGAACTCGAGATTTTGACGGATCTCCACGTTTTAGACCTCCCTGAGTCCGAAAAACACAATTTTGGAATTATGTTTGTCTGTCTGTGAGCACGATAACCCGAAAACTATTAGAGCTACGGGGATGAAATTTGGTATGTGGTCTTTACACATAATTTGTAGGTTTCTATCAAATTTTGGACAAATCCGTCAACGGGAAGTCTGCCTGTCTGTATGTCCGAAGTCATGCGAACACTATAACTCAAAAACTTGATTAGCTAGATGGATAAAATTTGGTACACAGTTTTATCGTCATGAATGTAGGTCCGTATAAAAGTTTGGGCCAAATACGTCAAAGGGTTGACTGTCTGTCCGTCTGTATAATCGCATACTTGTTAAGCATTCGTTTCAAAACTGATCTCCATGCGCATGCGTACTTAGCAATCTTTGGTACCAAGCGGGAGGATTACGTCACTTTGTCCTGGAGACGGAGTTTGTGATAGATATGTATTATCTCCTGTTTCGTTTTTGCTCGCTCGTATAATAGCGCATCTTGCTAAAGTGTGATGGAAAATAAATATTTCTACGTTTTAATACATAGGCATCTCTTTTAATATGATTCTTCACTTAAATATTTTGCAATCACTATAATCTGCAATGAAAAACCTTCTGATATTCGTTGCATTCTGGATTACAGTAGGTTCAATTTTTTTTTATCCACGCAAGGGGAGGGGAAATGACAAATTTTTGAGCAGTATACGAGAAAGTTTAGGGGAGGCTACTCCCACTGGTTTACTTTCTCGTTAGCGAAGTGTACAAAGAGAAAGTATTGTAATAGTCGAAAAATTCGAACTCGAGATTTTGACGAATCTCCACGTTTTAGACCTCCCCGAGTTCGAAAAACCCAATTTTGGAATTATGTCTTTCTGTCTGTCTGTGAACACGATAAGTCGAAAACTATTAGAACTACGAAGATGGAATTTGGTATGTGATCTTTAAACATAATATGTAGGTTTATATCAAATTTTGGACAAAATCCGTCAACGGGAAGTCTGTCTGTCCGCTTTCATGTGAACTCTATAACTCAAAAATTTGAACAGCTAGATAGATAAAATTTGGTACACAGTTTTGTCATCATGAATGTAGATCCCTATCAAATCTTGGACCAAATCCGTAGAAGGGTTGACTGTCTGTCGGTCTGTGTAATCGCAATAACTTCTTAACAAAAGCACTTAGATAAATGAAATTTGGTATGTGGCCTTCTTACCGTGAGTGTAGATTTGTTTCCAATTTTTGTGTCAATCGGTTGAAAAAAGTCGTTCAAATTGCGTAATTAATTTTTATAATTCGATTCTCCATGCGCATGCGTACTGGTAGCAATCTCTGTGCACGCGGAAGCTATTGAGCGAATTACGTCACTTTGTCCTTGAGCCGGCAAGAGTGGAAGTGTGTGAGAGATGCGTTTTAATCGGTACGCATCTCTTTGAATTTGATTCTTTACCTAATTATTTTACAATCACTATAATCTACAATGAAAAACCTTCTGATAGTCATTGGATTCTGGGTTGCATTAGGTTCGAATTTTTTTATCCACGCGGGGGAGGGGAAACAGCACCTTTTGGAGAAGTATACGAGAAAGTTTCGGGGAGACAAGTCCTTCTGGTTAAGGAAGAGAAGGTCAATAGAAAAACACAACCTTTAATGGCGATGGAGAAATCTTAACTAAACTGGCTTATTGCTTAAGGTATCCGACTGTTTTCGGAGACATTTTTTTGAAAAATAACTTATATATATATTTTAATGTTATTTTTCAACTGCATGTGTTTTAAAACTATGAAAATATTGTAAAATTAGGCTTTCAAAATAATATTTTTTTTAAAAAACCTGAGAAATTTGAAGAAAAATGACTAAAATATTTGCCTTACACTAACAGCCATAGACAAAACTATATTCTAAATATACTTAAATCCTTGTAGGAGTACGTTCTTAGGACAGTTATCTGTGTTATGCTCTAAAATATTTCTTGTCCTTCAAAATAGTTTTGAGATATAGCTGAATATAGTTACTAAACTTGTAATTTTTCATAAAAAATGCTTTTCGTTTCTATTTAAGCACTTAAAAATAATACTTGATTTTAAAATGGACCTTAGTTTTTAGAGGAAAATATCAAGCATATTACAGAAAACAATCTCAGAAAATTTCATATCAATACTTGAATAACGTTTTGAGAAATCATTGTTACGGTCGACAGTTTTCCTCAAAAATATCATTTCTCAGAAAACGCATTTAAATTTTTCATGCAACATAAAATAATGCTTACAGTTCGGTAATAAAGCAGCTGTAACTCCATTTGTAATTCACGTAGAGTAAAAATTGAGACAGTTTTAGAAAGCTGGTTAAACAGGCTACAATATTAAGTCATAAAAAGTTTTTCGATAATTTCATCAAAAACGACGATTTTAAACCAGTCGGATACCTTAACTCATAGCAATAGGATACTACTCGGGATTTTTTTAATATGCGTAATGATACACCGCCTAGCAATCCCAGCACTATCAACTTCAGATGTCAATGACTATAAACTTTTCTTCCAACTCTCGCGCCTCTTATCCCTTTACGGACAAGTAACTTTTTACTTTCTCGTACCCGAAGTATACAAAGAGAAAGTATTGTAATCTTCAAAAAATTCGAACTCCAGATTTTGAGGAATCTCCACGTTTTAGACCTCCCTGAGTCCGAAAAACACAATTTTGGAATTATGTCTGTCTGTGTGTGTGTCTGTGAACACGATAACTCGAAAACTATTAGAGCTACTGGGATGAAATTTGGTATGTGGTCTTTAAACATAATTTGTATGTTTGTATCAAATTTTGGACAAACTCCGTCAACGGGAAGTCTGTCTGTCTGTATGTTCGAGGTCATGCGAACGCTATAACTCAAAAACTTGAAAAGCCAGATGGATAAAATTTTATACACAGTTTTATCGTCATGAATGTAGGTCCGTATAAATTTTGGGCCAAATCCGTCAAAGGGTTGACTGTCTGTCGGTCTGTATAATCGCATACTTGTTCAGTTTTGAAACCAACTCCCTGCGCATGCCTACTGGTGGCAATGCCTGTGCAAGAAAGGGACGCTCCGAAACTTGGCAGTTTGCCAAAAACCAATTCTGGAGCGATTTTGTAAGGAAGCAAACATTTAGGGAGTCTCGCCAGGTCCTGTTGCGTAAAAGAATGAGCAGAGGATTTGAATTTGTTTTGATCCTTCAAACCACGCGTGGTTCCAACTTTGGTTTACTTGCGACGGAAGTTTATTTGACGTCTTTTATTATTCTAGTTTTCTCTACATGTGTTAGGAGTATACGAGAAAGTTTAGGGGAGACCACTCCCGCTGGTTAGAACACTGATATCAGGTGGCTGTCTTTATGCGCCATCTCTATTCTTCCAACTCTGCGTTTATTTAATTACACATAACTTAATTTTTTATGGTATAATGAGATTAGAGGTTGAATGGATGGATTATACAAACATTTGTGTTCAGGTTTGAGTCTCTATATTCGGTTAACCTGGAGTTTAGGGTGCATTCTCACTTCGTTCCCCTAAGCTCGTCAATTGTTTGTCCCCGAAAAAAGAGAAAAAATATTTTCAACTGTATGGAATGGCAAAAGATTCGCGCAAATTAATGAATGACAGTGATAATATCATTTAACCCTTTCTAAGTGCCACCAAATTCATTAATTCTTAAATGCAGTTTTTAAGGTTGGCGTAAGTTCTTGCCAACTTACGCCTACCTTAAAAATTGCATTAAGTTCTTGCCAACTTACGCCAACCTTAAAAATTGCATTAAGTTTTTGCCAACTTACGCCAACCTTAAAAATTGAATTAAGTTCTTGCCAACCTTAAAAATTGCATCAAGTTCTTGCCAACCTTAAAAATTGCATTAAGTTCTTGCCAACTTTCGGTGATATGAAATCTTTTATGTTCTGTTTCTTAGTTCAAATCATAATGAAGTGCCTTGACTTGATAACTAATTATTAATTGACTAAATTAATTAACAACAGATTAATGTCATCCGAACAGCTAACTGAATTTCTTTATTTAAAATAATCTCGATCCCAAAGTTATTTTAATATACCACTACTAGAAAAAATGGCCCTTAAAGAGTTAACTGGATTTAATTATCACTTACTACACTTCAATATTTTTAATTTCAAGTGCAAAAGGGAGAAAAAGAGAGGCTTGTTAGAAGACATGGTTTCATTTTTTAAGCTTTTTATTTTAGCTATTATTATTAGTCAGAGATCATTCGTCTAAAGCATCTATTGAGATAGCTTTTTATATGCAAAATAAACTAAATAACAGGAGCGAATGTATCAGGCTTTTCAGTTATTTATAACCCTACCAGTTTAAAAGAAACGTAAAATCTAATATAATCATTTTAATGAACAGAGTTATTGTAATCGATCTCCACCTGTGTAGATTTCAAGAAATAACTTCAAAACTTGGGGTTTTCTTACAAATGTTAGTTTTAGTGAAGGTTTCTTCTGCCTCTATCGGACACGACAAAAAACACTTGAGACCCAAATTCAACTCGTTATTAACCCTTTAACTGCGGATACTTTTATTACAGCCGATGCTGTTAGCGCAAAAATAAGAAATATATGTGATTTATTTATTGTGATACAGTGACGAATCAAAAATATGTGCATGACTAAGTAGGTATTTTGTAATTAGCGACAGGAATTTAAAATTTTCTTATTTATTTTTATAATTTAGTGGCAAGATGAACGATAAGAAGCAATAAAGATTTACTATATTTTATTTATGTATGAAAATTATTTTTATAATTTAGTGGTACATAATCCAGAGCCGCAACAAGTTTATAAACCACACCCGCGTCTGGCTATAATTTAAGTATTTGGTTTATAAACCACACCTGCGTGTGGCTATAATTTAAGTATTTGGTTTATAAACCACACCCGCGTCTCTCTATAATTTAAGTATTTGGTTATAAACCACACCCACGTTTGGCTATAATTTAAGTATTTGGTTTATAAACCACAAACGCGTGTGGCTTTAATAGAAGTATTTGGTTTATAAACCACACCCGCGTCTGGCTATAATTTAAGTATTTGGTTTATAAACCACACCCGCAGTTAAAAGGTTAATCACTGTTTTATAAAACAATAATTTATTTAAAATAAAATGTTTGTACGTGTTTAGTAGAAATATTATACACACCCAACCGTAAAATATGGAACTGGTAATGACCCAAGTTAAAATACCGAAGAGACCGAAAGACTCATCTTTTTTCGATAAAAGCTTACACTTAAGCTGGTCTCAAGAGATAGTGAGACCACAAGAAATTCCCGAATGGACCATTGGGTAGGATAAATTTTAGATGCTTCTCCGGGAATTCAAACGATTTCTCGATTATCCACGTCGTATTGGATTTTAACAGCATTTCTTGTAAAAAGGATGTACTATTTTTCTCACATTAACGTCTTTCACATTTTTTGAAATCAGTAGCTTTTCTTTCATATTAACTACAGCATTCATTTTTACTTTCCCATATATGAAGTTTATTTTAAAATTTTCATTTTAAAAATTTACTGGTGGTCCATAGTACCCCAAGCTGTGGACCATTGTACCCCGGGCCTGGGGTACAATGGGCCACTTCGTCATTAGTTACTAAAAAATAAATATTAAAAAAAAGTTTAGCTAATTATGGATTTAGAGTGAGTGTAATGTAAACGTTAATATGTAAAGAATATGTATGCATTTTTCAAGCTGAAAAAAAATGAGTACTTTGAGAATAAACATTCAAAATTTACAATGGACCATTGTACCCCGTCTCCCTATAACTTAAGACGTTAAAATAGACTGTTTGTAGAACTATTTAACTAGGCCCTGAATCGTATAGCTTTCCTAATACAATCAATTAGGGCTTTGTAGTCTTCGCTTAATCGAAAAAAAAGTTGTTCAATACTAATCCTTTTAAAAATCGATTTACCGATAACTGGATGTGAAATCGCTCCGATATATCGACATCCACGATTCTCTCAGTTCGTACATCACGACAAATCTCGAATTATCGATTTACGTAGTATACCAATATTTTGAAATCTCGTCAATTCCGAGTCTTGCTGTCTAGTTGAGTTGCCACTGACTTTAATGATGTGACTTTATTCAGAGATTTATAGAAATTTTTCAATAATCATTAAAATGTCATCATTTTTAAAATTTATTCATTTTAATAAAAACATGCAAATTTCTCAATTTTTCTTGAAATGAATTTTATTTTACTTGAATTCGTGTATGTAGGTGTTAATGATATATTTATAATATGTATTCAAAAGTATTCCAGATATATTGTTATGCTAATTTACCTCTTTTT
>BGPR01044079.1:0-12733 GCA_013235015.1 Araneus ventricosus | reverse complement strand
AAATCAAAATAATTATTCTGATTAATAACAGAATAGAGATTATTATCTTAGACACATAATAAAACAGTCAAAGTGAAAACAACATATTTTATTGCAAAACAAACTTTCACCGAACTCAATAATTAAATTAAATCTAAATAAAAAAAGATAAGATTACTAGATCAAACAAAGGAATACATATTAATATAATGATTTTGAACATTAGAAATATTGGTATAATATGAGTTTGTTTTACTGTTTTAAGGTTGTATATTCTTCTTAAGATAAATTGTCTTTTCTTTTTTTCCTATATTAGTAAAATCCGAAATACATTATGGAAATAAGATTTTTTTCAAGTCTTTCAGGGCAAAAACTTGTATAAAAATTGGTTTATGTGTATTAGAGCGTCAGAAAGATAAATTATTTTAACAGCGAAATCTTCTGCCACCTAGAAATTGCCAAATTACTTTACTAGTTAAATCACTTAAACAAGAAATTCTAACCAGATCAAGGCGGAACATCAAAGAAAAGGTGATTGAATAATCCAGAAAGAAATTGATGCAAAAAAATTAAATAACATGATAATATAATTCAGAAGAGGGTTTAAGCATTTAAGCAGCAACTTAAAATCGAATAGTAGAGATGGAACAATCTTAAGAAACATTCGAATAAATGCTTGAGATAGTTCTAGTAGAACAATGCAGATTAAAATAAGTCAATTATTTTGAAATTAAAAAACCGTAACCGACTCAAAAATAATTTTAAAGCCAAAAATCTGTCAATTGTCTGAAAATAGATTTTTAGAGTGAAAATGTTGAAGAGTAATTTTGAATCCTTCCAATCTAAAAATTGAAGAAATATTTACATCTTAAATATGAATTCATATATTGTTCTATTTTATATATAATTTCATATATATTAATATAGTAAATTGATTTATATATTGATATTGAAACAGAGTACATATATGTATATGTATTGTAGATAAAATATATAAAATTTTTTATACCTCAAAGATTTAAATGACTTTTAGCATGATTTCACTAAAGCAAACAAATACATTTTTAAGTGAATGAGTGGAGTAGCTTGTTTGTTAAAATTAATACTGTTAATCATGACTTAGACGTTTGACAAGAACTGATTTCTGTCTGTTTGAAAATTGATTATTAATGATACATTCAAATGTATCATGTATTAAAATGCTTTATCATTATTTGTTTCCTAGTATCCATCTGCAATAGCAGTTGTTGATATCAAATTTGATGCTAATTACTTCTGTTGAGTTACCCTATTATTTTTTTGTGATTTTCAGTCTTCACGTAATAAAGTATTGCAATTTTTCTTACATGCCAAGTTAGCCATCAACCACTTTTTCTACCAGATTCCCAAGTAAAATAAAAAGAACATTTTTCTCAAAATCTTTTAAAACCTATACAAGTTGTTGACTGTCAAGTAAAAAATCATTCCTTTCTGTAAAACTAGGATGCTTTAGAAAGGAATCGAATCTATCAAACGATGTCCTGATGACATGTTTTTTTGCTATATTTCAGCTAAACTTTGAGAGAAATTCTTTAAATCTTTTTATAAGTTCCTGAAGCTCGTGAAAATATTATATATTTGTTCGGTAATCAAATGAACCGATTAGTGCTCTAGTAAAAGTATTTTCAGTTATAATTCTCAAGCGTATCATAAGCGTGATATTGCGATTATTTAGGGCGTTTACTTCTTTTTCAAATATTGTCTTTTTTTCTCACCTCAGAAATCTGCTGAAAATGATCAACAGAGATTATTCCAAATACTATTGGTTTTTCTAGATTGTTTTCTAATAAACTTTCACTTTGTCTTCCCAATTTCTTCAGCCTAGTCCTAGAGTAAGACTTTCTTCCAAATAGATTTCTTAGTATACTCGGCCAGAAGACCTTTTTTAATGACTTCGTCTTTGAAAAGTTGAAGGGATTTTTCTTTAATGTATGCCCGTTCATGTGCTTACCAGAAATCTTCCGTCTTAGCCTTCAAGACATTTCCAAAAAATCAAAAGTCTTATAAGTCATGTAGATTGTAAGTTATGGCCACTAACCCAAAATGGACAGTCGTTTCTAAAATACTTTCAAATTTTGCTGTGGCTCGTCTTGGAGAATATTTTATAAAGCTCATTTTCCTTCTGAATTAAAATCCGGAAGTAGCTAACGATGGCTCTCCAGATCACCTTTTTCTTTTTGCAAGTCAATGTCGGACAGCTGTTTTTCTCTAGAAGATCTCCAATATGGTCAAGTCTTTAAGGATGATTTAAAATATTTTTCTCTAAAGATGCTTGGCTGTTGGTTGTTCTGGGCATTAAGCAAATGCGGATGTATTGAAATTTCATGGAAGAAATATTTAGAAGTACAAGAAAGTTAGAAATTTTTCAAATTTCCAGTTGGTTTGGAATTATTTAAAATGTCTGGATGGTAGAGAGATCGGTGCAGATAATTCTTCCCTGACCAACAAGATTATTTGAGAAATTGATGTTAAATAAAAGAGACAGCATCAGTCATACGTTGCTTTGCTCTGGTCTGTAACCTTGGAATCCCCAAAACTTGACTTCTGCTTGCTCTGTAGCTAAAGTTTCGCATTCCATTAATTTGTATTTTCAGTCATTGAGCTTGAA
This sequence comes from Araneus ventricosus, assembly GCA_013235015.1. NCBI lineage: Eukaryota > Metazoa > Arthropoda > Arachnida > Araneae > Araneidae > Araneus > Araneus ventricosus. The sequence continues at coordinate 10,107 of BGPR01044079.1, read as the reverse complement.
ATAGTTCATTGGGCTTGCTCTCAATTTTGGAACCCCTGAAGGACATACATCACCTTTTAGCATTAAATTCATTCTTAGTTGCCAATATAATGTTCTGAATATTTTATTATACTGAATTAAAATGTTCTTTGGGAATATTTATCTTTAAGGAAGAAATATAGGGTTCAGGGAGAATTTCTACTTTTCCAAAAATGTTTCAACGATGCTTTATATTACTTTCATTGTTTTGATTATATTTCCTGATATTTAATAAAATTGATCTTGGATATTTTAAAAAAGTTCTCTCTACATTTGGATTAAAATAAATTTATTCCAGTTGTTTTAAGTGAAATATTCCTATTTAAAGTCGATTTTATTCAGGGATTTTTATGGAAAGAGTAGTTCGTTTGTTCTGAACTGCTACAGATTATTCTTTTCTAAATAGCTTCTCTCACATTTTGAGATTTCCTCTTTCTTTTCTTTGTTTTCTGGTAATTCATTTCCCATCTTCCTTGTTTGTCTACATTTCCTTTTACTCAATCATTGTATATTTCCACATTTCTGCAAGCTTCAATATAAGAAATTTTAATACATGAATATCCAAAATGTCCGGTGATGTAATGAAAACAATACGTAACTGAACGAAGTATTTTACAGATATGGAAACACCACAAACTTAATCATATTTGTGTTTCAAAGCTTTCTGCCTCTATTCTCGAATTCTCCAATTAAATTCCCTTTAATTAAAATAACTTATTGAAATTCTTTTGTGTTTGCAGAGACAGAGTTCTTTAAATGATTTTTCTTTTCTATTATTCGATTACAGCACAAAATTCTATCTCTTACGAACATAATTAACAAATTATTTTATAGATGACAGCGGTACTAGAATAAATAAAAGACAATTCCTATGAATTTTCAATGTTTTAAATAAACTTTTTCGGTGGGTACTTCATGTTAGAACGAAATTTAAAAGATACACCTTTAGTTTCTTTACTGATTTTTGGAATATATCTCTAAATTTAAAGCATTATTGATATCCGTTTGGTTTTTCTTTTATTACTAAAGGCACCACCTTAGTTTTTGATCTGTATTGATCTATTTATATATCAAACTGATTTACGAAAAGCACCATGGACTTCATATTTTTGTGATTCTAATTCTTTATACAAAATTTAAGCTCATCTTTCGCACATTATATGCTGTAGCTCTTATTATAGCAATATTTGCTGCACTACCACCATTTCCTTAATCTAATTATTCTAAAAACACATTCTTGTATTTCATTACTACACCAATACGTACGAAACATAATATAACTGGCAAGTTTCCTTTAAGGTGTTAGTATAGGTATAATAGGTATACATTATAGGAGTATACACACACACTTACATGATTTAGAGTATGAGGAAATACGGACGAGTTTTCCGATTTGTTTATTTACATTAAAAACCTTTACTTTATCTGCTTGTATGTTGTACTTTCGCGTTGAAGATTCCATTGACTTAGCATTACACCGGAATTACGAAGTATAGGTACTTAAATGTAAACAAACAAAGCAAAAAACTCGTCCATAGCGCTGGATTTAAGAAACCTGCCTAAGTTCTTAAACATATGGTTGTTTCAGGCTAATCATAGGAAATAATAAGGGTAATTCTAAAGGAAATAAAAATGATGCTGTTGGCACTGAACCAGAACAGGTCGAAAAGTACCAAAAGTCTTACGACGAAAACAAAAAGATTGCTTGACTATCTTTCATTTTGACAGAGAGTTGCATGGTGTGTCCTCACTACTGATTTCTTGATTGGTTCGTGTTTTTTCGAGAAAGTCTCAAAAAAGTGTTTAAAAAGAAATTCTGTCAATGTTGAACGCTATGCAACACAGAACAACACCATTCCAAAACTGAAACAAGAAGTACTTACTTAAGATAGAGCAACTCTGCGTATCGCTGCTACTATACACCATCTGTTGCTCTCAATATTTGGATAAGATCTTGCCTTCAGTGTACCCTTTACAAACACATGGTCTCCCGATCTGACACCTTGCGACTTTTGGCTGTGGGGATTCTGAAAATCAAAAGTTTATCGCGGAAAACCGACATCATTGACAGCATTGAAATATGCTATCCGTCTATACGTTTACTGAACCGTAAGAAATGTTGCTTAATGCCGTGTCTAGTGTTGCGCCTCGTCTGACAGCTCTGCTGTTGAATAATGGGCAGTACGTTAAACAGCTGTATGCTCGCTTTTAACTTGTAAACGATTTATCACTTGTAAGTTTTTTTTTGTCAAATAAAGAATCATGAAAGCATATATTTTATATTTATCCAACAATGTCAGGCATATGTCCCTTCCGTCCGATGAAAACCTCATCTTTTTATTTTTTATCCGTTTTCGAATTACTAATTTTAAAACTTTTTCTTGACTTTGGAACACCCCATATATTGAAACGCTTCTCATGATCCAACAATCATAATGGAAGATTTATAAATGTACAATAGTAGCCATTGGAAACAATTTATATTTTTTCTGAATATTAAATCAGAAATCCAAATTGGGCGAAGAATGATATTGAAAAGTTAATTTCAACCAGTTTTCAATAGGAAAGCATGATTGCATCATCGGTTTTGCTATTGTGTGGCCTGGTTTTATTGGCTTCTAGTGTATGTAAAAATTCAAGAATATTTTAGTGTAACACATATTTTTCACTCTCTTTTTCGGGAGCGGAAGGTGTAGATTGTATTTTCTTAAACGAAGCATAAACAGATGCATAATGTAATGGTACGAAAGAACATGGGCAGAATGAATGTAAATTGATGCTTTGAAAGTATTGAGATTTCGCTTCTGACAGCTAAGTCCCTGAATGAAGGACGACACAGAGAATATCTCAAAGCAATTATTCCGATCAATGTTTTCGCCTATTTTGTTCCAATTATTTTATATTTTCGCGCCGAAAAAATCGTGAATCATTTTCTTCCTTTAGATGCAAATGTCCTTCTGTTCTCATTCATATGCGAAAAATTGATTTCTAAATGTACTTTGGATCTCTGAATCACCCTGCACAGAGCGAGAATTTTCCAACATAATTGGCTTGATTAATGTAAGCCTCTAAATGCAGTAAAACACCGGTAAACCTAATTAAAGTGTAGTAAGCCATGTCGAATAACGTTTTTTCAATTAAGACATGAAAATGTGTCACTATTTTGTGTTTAATTACAGTATGTAATTCTGAAATGTTCTTACAGTAAGACGAATTCAAAACCCTCTTTGTAAGATATGCTAATTTTTTAAAACAAATTTAACCCTCAATAACACAATATTCGTATATATTATTAAATACACATAATATTCGTGCCGTCGTTCTGTGGAGCAATGCGCCTGACAGGCACATTTCATTTCACCACGCATACCCACGAATTCGGAGACAGAACGGCTCCCTGACGGTTAGAAGGGTACGCGTGAAACTTTATTAATAAAGAACGATAAAAAATAAACTTACAAAAAAAAAGAGTTATAAAAAACAAAAGTGCATGATATAACAATAGAATATAATTTAACAAAAGACATACCAATTATACACACTGAGAAACTGCTATTATAAAGTACAGATGAATGTGTTCACAGTTTCAGCTTCGAAAGAGAATTGAGGCCTTTTATTTTAATTGAATATTACGAGATTTTTAATTGGTCCGGAAAAGCATTTCCTTATTAGATGAAATAAAAGTAAAAAAAATCTCCTGATTTTGACACGAAACAGATGGTTTCTGAGTGTTCTTTGCCACCAAAGAACAGCCAGAAAAAGCCTGCCTCGGGTCAAAACCAGGAGACCTATTAGTCAAAAAATATCTCAATCGATATTGTTATTAATTTTATTTATAATTTTGAAATTAATCGCTGACCTTTTTGGAGAGGGCTTAAAGGAAAAAAAGTGGGGATATCTGTGCAAAGATGTCTCGCTCAGAGGCATTTCGGTTAAGTCGGGTTTCATTTAAACCAAGTTCGGTTAAACGGGGTTTTACTGTAATCGGAGCAGATAAAAATGCTGTCTTCCACTTTCTCATACAGTCAAGATGTCTTATGAGTGTAACACAATTGTATTCTTGATTAAAAATTCATTTAAATTCTTATCATTACATTCGAGAAATTTCGAAACTCATTTTATTATGGAAGAATGAAAACAGATAGAGCGTGTATATTTGATGTTTGATTCGAAGATACTACTTTGTGGACAGGGCCGGTCCGAACAGAAGTGCGAAGTTGACTTGCGGGACCTTGAAAAAAAATCATTGCAACAGAATAATTGCTAGCCTTTTGCCACTGCACAATTGGGTGTTGTAAGGACTAAAGGTATACCCGAAACTTATCAATAATTAAATAACTTTTAGAAAGTTAATATTTCAATCACGTAAAAATTTGTTAAAAAATCAAATAGCAAAAATAATTGGTTCATAAATACAATTTGGTATGCGACTTACTGGTATAAATTTACAGTAGGTGATTTTTGTTTTATTTTCTTATATATTTTATAGATGATAATATCCTCACAATTTAATTTTTTATTTCATTCGGATTCGACAAATGAAATGGTTAAGAAAATTAGTCGTTCTTCACTAATGCTAAATCGCAAGTAATTTTTATCTCGAAAAAGATCTTTCTGCAGACGCGACTGTAATTGGTGAAAAGCAAATATTGGACCCAATTCAAAACAATTATTTTGAAATAAATAATGTAATGTTTGTAATACTGTGTCTTATAAGGCAAAATTCGACAAGATATCTTGATTTCGTTAAATCAATCAATTCAATCAATTTTCGTTTTGCAAAATCAGTCAGCGACGCGGACCCTTGTGCGTTCGCAACCACCTCGGGCCGCCCCTGATTAAAAGGATTCGAAATATCATTTAATACTGTACAGGCCTGCCAAAAGATTTTCCAGATTCTTTTCATCTGATGTTGAAACTGCTTTGATGAAGAAAATATTGAAATTCAGCTGTCTTAAGTAGTAGCTATTATGTTTCTGAGTTTCAGAGCGAAGTTATTGTTTTAATTTTTAAAAGCATTGCTAATTTTAAGCATACCTTTAAAAAATCAAATTTTGTACATATTAATAATTCTGATTCATCTGATATATAAAACCTATCTAAACTGTAGTAACATATTTTAAGTTGTTTTATCTTAACTCTTAAAGCACAGCCAGAGTTATGAGGATTAGTTTTTTTCTCATCGAAAAGGTTCTTCCCCTCAAATTAATAGCCTTTTATTTAAACGATTAAAGAAAACGATCTTTCGAATTTCCCTCCCTCCTTGTCCAGTCCGATCTCCGTCTGCAAAACACAGTGCCGTGTTTTGTATGGCCAACGCAACAACTTAAAGCAAGAGAACTGCTGTTATGTATTTTTTTCATAATAAAGTACAATTCGACTGGATCGTTTATAATCGTTATCAAATAATTTTTTGTTTTAAACTGATGTGTTTTTTGCTATCAAAATAAAAAATTATGTAAATACGAAGAACGGCATTTTTACTGAAACAAAATGACTTCTATGTATCAGAGAATGACAATGAAATACACACATCTCTGCTATTAATAAAGATGAATGTGCGTGTGTTGGCGCTATAAAGCCAGACCGCCGGACCTAGAGCTACGAAATTTGGCACAAATATACTTTAGAGGGTGGGAATGCGCACATCAGAAATTTTTTTGAAATTTTCATTATAATTCAATTAATTAAAAATTAAGCGAAATTTTCTCCTTAATAACTTTCGAAAATATTACAGCGCAAAAATAATTTTTAATAATTGTTTCATTAATCTGAAAGCGCAAACAATTACCTTTTCAATGATATCAATTAAATGTATCTTCTAATTTTAATAAATTTTTAAAAATATTTTTGTGGTATAATTTACAACAATACTTTTCATTGTCTCGACGAGATTCAAACCGTTTTCATTGTTTAAACAAATATTTATTTGCATGTTTCTTTTCTACTGTTGAAAGATAAGGTAGTATCTTAATGCTTAATGATATGTTTTAAACAACATATTTTCGTCCAGCTAGATAGCTGCTGAAATTAAAATGTGCCGCGACGTTTAAAAGTTAAAATCAAATGCATATTCTGCAAGAGGAATGACAGAGTGAAGTTGATGCCGACAACGGGCAATTGCATTATAGCTGACACATACAGTTACTTGACTCCAATTGGGACGTTCAAGTAGACAACGAATAGAGGCTACTGAAATAACATGGATTGAAATTTAAAATTACTTTGTTAAGGGGACCATGAATATCAGTTATACCTAAGAAATTCATTTGGTATAACTTTGAACAGGCTGATCTCCGAAGGCGGCTAGTAAATACATAATTTGAAAAACAACACAAGGGTCTGGAAAAGGAGCTAGTAACTAACTGAAATGTGAAACTTGATTCTTTTCTTGCATTAACAATGTAAAATTGAAACTTGATTCTTTTCTTACATTAACAATGTAAAATTGAAATTTATTTCTTATTTAACAATAATTTTCTTTCAAACGAAAGAAGCATTATTGATTGCAACAATATGAAAAGTCTTTAAATATTAAGGATTCGGTCACTTGTTTCATTTGATGATAACGCTGCGAATATTGCGTCATTTCAGCCACTAAGGCTCAACGTCCTATTTATAGAGCAGTTATATTCATTTTTGCTTTGTCTATGAAGTCAGTAGGTCTTCTCAAACTTCTAAACAATTTGCAAAAGGTATGAAACAAAATTTATCCAGAATTTAAAGTCAAAATTAGATCATTTATCATTTTTCCTTTGCCTTCTTCTTGAATACATATAAGGGAAAATTTTTATTAAATTATACCAAAATATTATTAAATAAAATTAATTATTAATTAATAAATAATATAAATTAATTAATTAAATTATTTAATTATTTTTTAATCCCGAATTTAATTTTACTTAGTCTTGGTATTTTCAACTTAATTTAATGGTAATTCTCAAGTATTACTTGCAAGTTTTGGTGTGCCAGCACGATGGAGGTGACTTATTTGATGCATCAATCAACATTGGGGGTTGAAATCAAGGATTTGGTACTCTCTAGAGGTCAGTGGTCAAGATTAAAAGTTAATTTTCTCATCCATGAGCCGGGGGATGGCGGAGGGGATGTAATGTCAATTTTGATGAGTATCCGTTAATTTGTAATCATTTCCGCTGCACCTCATTACTTGGATCAAGCTTTAGTGTATAGGTTATTTGTATTAATGGTCAGGTTAATCATATTAACTTAGCAACACGGGGCTATTTAATACTACTTGTATATCGAGATGTATGTACAGATGTATATATGCGATGCATATACGAGATGTATATACGCGCAGAATATAAGAGATGTATATACGCAAAGTGAATACGAGATATGTATTAACTTAGGAACACGACAGCTCTTTAATACGACTTGTAAGAGAAGTGTTAGAGAGTGCTTAAGAGAAGCTTGTACAAGTAAGTAAGAAATGGATTTTAGCGGTCAAGTCGGGAGTTAGTTCCTAAGATTGTTCCCGGTGGGTGGTTTAGGGAGGGCTTCTTTATAAATAGTAGTAGCTAATTTTTGACTTTGCCGATTCGTTTCGCTCAGCTGGCGGGTTTGGATTTGGTGGGTACCCAGTTTTTTAAAATTAATACATTCAAGCGATAAATTCATCAAAAATGAAAGTTCGATTTCCTCTGGTGATTGAGGTCCATAATAATAATAATATGCAAAAATAGATTTGTTATAATATTCATCTACAGTTATTTTCTTTTTGTGATAGTTTTAGGAATATTTAGGATAAATATTATTTAGACATATAATACAAAACAGAAAAAAATTGATGGAAATGTCTATATACATAAAACGCTTATGTGGATTGTTTACACTTGAATCGGCGAATTTAGTTCGATTTGATCTGAGACAACGATATTTTTCAAAATGAGTCATTAGGAAGTCGGGCAGTTTGGATTATAAATCGAAATCTTTGAAAGCGAGAAGATAGGGCTAATGAAGCGGTTGAAGAAACATTCCTAAGACGATCCAATCGGAATGAACAAAATAGAAATAAGCTTTTTTGTGTACGAAGCGACGTTTCCATGCTACAGGAGCATAGTTGTGGGACTATGATAGGATTCTGTTCTTTTTGCCTTGCACGTTTCTGGGAAAAAGAATTACATTCAGGTGTAAAACACACTAAATGTTGCCACGGTAGAAAAATGTTTTTGCCGAAAATACTAAATACGCCGGAAATATTGAAGGATTTGCTAACCAGTGATTCACTCGAATAAAAAAACTATCTTAGGCATATAAGAGAATATAACTCTGCCTCAGCTTTTGCTTCGATGGGAGCTCAAATTAAACCTCCTACTGGAACAGGACTTTATTGTTATAGGATTTATGGTCAGATATACCCCGCAGCCCGATAGCCCCTCCCCTGGATTCGCCACTGTTTATAACTCCCTATATTTATACTCCCTACACTGTAATATACTCCCTATATTTATAACATATAGTTTAATTTGTAATACCTCTCTATATTTATGATCATTATTTATGAACATTGATCTCATTTATTCGTCCTACAATTTCATTAGTCGGTCGTAAAATTGGCCCTTTCACAGAACCATTCTCTCTTCCCGTATTAGCTCGATTGGAAATCCAACGTCGATCGTTTTCCATTTGGCGCATTCGGTTATAAAACTAAAATACAATCCTCGAGAAGAGGAAAGATGCTCTCTCACAAGAACGAAAACCACAAAATTGGGAAGGGGGATTGAAGCTCTCTAGGGAACGCAGGAGGAGGGGTAGGCACAGTATCCCTAGGGGATTGAAATAACCGGCTGTGTTGTTTGAATGGAGGCTCCGTGATTTTCCGTCGATCCTCGCAGACTCTAAACCCTTTGGGTAAGTCGGTCGGCTTGGGTTCTGAATGTATGTATTGAGCCTCCATGAATGACCCACCTGAACATTGGAACAATGTGGAGCGATGTGATCCGAATGGACTGGAGCACTTTCCTCGTGAAGGTCCAGCTTCAAGATGCTGCAAATACGCTTCGACCCGAGAAACAAGAAATGGATACTTTGAAAAACTCTTTCCTTTATTCATTTTACACTACCCACATTTCGACAATTTATTCGCCAAGAGTAATTGAGTTTCATTTCAGTTGAATTTCTTATGCACAATTTGATATTCAAGGTTCCTTCAACACAGCGTTTTTAAATTTTAAATTGTGATACACAGTTCAGTTGTGTTATCACAGTAGCATTGCACTTATAAAGCTTTTTGTATATATGAACATCCCTAACGGAGCCAAAGCACATGTAATAAATGTCTGCGTCATCTAACATCTGACTGTGTAGTTTTCAACGCAACCTTAACTTTCTTATGGCTCATGCAAAACATGCAATTCATTTAAATATTAAAATGATGCGGCAAACTTTGCATCCTACATGCTGAAGTTTTGTGCTATAATATTTTCGAAAGTATGATTCATTAGAAATCAGCTGTCTGAATTTTATACAAATAATACTTAAATACTTAAATACTTAATACTTAAATACTTAAAACATAAATATGGCAGCATCTTTTTGCTTTCGCAGCAACTTTTAAGGTGATTACTTGTTATTGTAGCAACTTGTAAGGTGATTACTTGGCACTTGTAATTCGCAGCAATATTGTATATTTGTATTTCGCAAGCAATATTGTATATTTGTATTCGCAGCAATATTGTATATAATAATTTGTATTTCGCAGCAACTTGTAAGGTGATTACTTGGATTAGTTTCCAGACGTTTATCTATCAATGAAAAGCAGATGAAAGTGAAGTATAATTTTTGTAAACTGAGGAAGGAAATTCTTAAGCGTTTTCTCTTATTTATAAAATAAACTTGAATTTGAATTATAAAATTCTTATTGATTCGAGATTTCAACAAATTTGAAAAAAATGAACTCAATCTGGTTTGCAAATTTCACAAACATAATAACCAGGTCTCAGCAAATGTAAATAATGCATATTAAAAGATTATCAATTAATTTATTTTACGCGCAAATAAAAATTTATAAAAAATACTTATTCTTGATATACTTATATATAAATACGTAACTGAACGAAGTAATGA
>BGPR01044078.1:0-12733 GCA_013235015.1 Araneus ventricosus | reverse complement strand
TGGATTTCATTCAAACGATTCTATTAAGTTGAAATTTAATTTAATAAAAATTTCTATTAAATATAAATTGAATTTTAATTCAATAGTCCTCGAAAAAATGCAGTGATTTTTTATGTTTTCAAACAAAATTGCAATACTCTGAAAATTTAAGTATCCATTATATTACCATGGATGATGCAAATCGTGTTTTTCCAGTTAAAAGTTGTATCGTCTAATATTTGTTATTGTTACTTATTTCTTATTAATTCTTTATTATTCTATAAATAATAATAAAAAAACAGGAATGTTTATTGGTGTGATTAGCGCAACAATATAAAAACTGCATTCAAATTTTAACTGAACAAGTTTAGTTTTTTAACGTTCAGTTTTGAACCAATACTGAGAAATTTAGGAATTTTTTAATGGATCCTAACTTTTGGAAACATTGATTTTTAGTTCGAAAACATTTTTCCATTAATAATATATCATTTAGCATTATTTATAATTCAAATTGTTTGATAAATACCTTTCATCAATCAAAACGGATTGAGAGTTGCTTGAGGATGAATTTCCAGCCTCTTGCATTAACATTCTTTCTAAAGCTTCTTTGTATGACGGCAAGCTCTCCTTGTCCGCAGCTGTAGCACTGTCATATGATGGAGGAAGATCATTATTATATGAATTTAATCTGCCTGCCGAAATTCGAAACATCTTCCAAACCTGAAAAGAAGGAAGGGAAAATAGTTATATCAAATCAAAAAAAAATCTGAAAGGCTTTCTACTGAAATTCAGTCAGAATTTAATCTCAAGTGTTATAGAACCTATCGTTGCAGTTCAAAGTTACGTTTCACGATTTTTCTTTTTTTTGGGGGGGGGAGGACGAAATAATAACTAATACATAGATCACATTTAACACATGAATGTATCGATAATTTAGTTTTTATAGTTACCGTTCTTCGATCATTCGAACAATTTTTTTGCGTTTCTGTTCGATAAATGACCTGCTGTTGCATGAACAGAAGACCCCGAGTCAAAGCTTAGATTATATCTCTTATTAGTTACCCCTTTCAGGTTTCTAAGTCTTGTAGGAGCATCAGTTTCTGATGCATAAACATATGTGCATATATTTGTGACAAATTAGATTTTTCTGTGATTTTGGAATTAATTCTTCTTCGCACCGCTTAAATTCAAAGATAAAAACATTTTTACTTCAGAATCGTGAGGGATTTTGTTTTTTCCCACGCCTCTCAAAATCTATTTATCGTAATTTTAAATGTCTAATATCGATCTGGCCAAACGAGTAGCATCACGGGCTTCCATAGATTTGCAGAATCAACAATTTTCTAGACTTTCAATTCCAAAATGAAGGGCACCCTCTTTGTACCTAAAAAGTTTAAACCCGTTTCTCATACTTTTTTACAAATCTTTTCTCTCTCCACGTTAAGGTGGGTTTACTCGAGGCCAATATTGACGCGCAACAAATTATGGTCATGCGCAAAAAGAGCACACAATAACAAGTTCATGTCCCGACGGGACAAGTACATTTCGAAGTCCGACAATATTGGTCTCGAGTAAACCCGCCTTTACTTTGGTTCGTCATGATTCGGCAGGATAAAAAAATAAATTAACTAAATTTAAATTAATCTAAAAGGAAAATTAGTGTCAGATGCTAAAGATAATCAAATAAAACATACGTTTCTAGAGAATATTCTCTTCCTTATTTACTATTTTTGTGCCATATATATTTAGAGAGAGAAAGAGTCCGCTTCATGCAGATGACATGAGGTTTAACCATATGAACAGTGTTCGTGTGCGAAATTCTAATCTGTGAGCAATGCAACTGCATATTTTAAACTCATGCTATGTGCGAAATAGCTCAATTTTCTTGAAAATATAGACTCGAGAGACTCTCAGCATAAGATGTTAGGTTTCTTCCACTATCTGGGACGTATGTTAGGATACGTGACGTTTGATTGTTTGTAGTATACTTACAAAGCATATTTGAATTTTTTTCCCACAGTATCAATGTGCTTCGCCATTTTAAACTGTTGTTCTGATTTCATTAATTCAAAGTCTCTCATCAAGATGGTATATGCACAGTTTAGATTTATTTTATTCCCCAGATTATACCTTGTCTCAGCAATAACTTATAGCTGAATACTTAATACCTTGACAGTGGCTGCGAGTCAGGGGGAGGCGATGGGGGGCAGTAGCCCCCTTACTTTTTTAAGGAAAAACTAAATTTGTATTTCATTTTAGCTGCTTAAAACTAGGAATTATAAAGAAGCAATAGTCTTCTGGAAAACTAGCAGACTTTTTAACTAAATTTTAAAATTTTGTCGAACCTATTCACTTTTTCCACCCATTCGCCGCGGGAAAAATTAATTTTTTTTTGTTTTTGTTTTAGCTGCCTAAAACCAGGGTTTGGTTCTCAGCGGTAAAAATTAGTTTTTACAAGGACGTGGTAAAAACTAGGTTTCTAACGTTAAAAATCGTGTGAAAAATGGTAAAAACCTGGCAAATACTATTAGTCCCTGTTCATTTATTGGAAGGTAGTGGTTTATTATTTATAACCGCTAAGCATATATACTATTTCTACATTATAGTTAATATTAGGCATTATTAAATAGTTTATTTATACATATATAAGAAAGTAACCATTGGACAAATGATATGATGTAAGCTATCTTCTTCAGTTTAATTTTAAAAATGTACTTTTTTGCAGAATACGGAGGCAAGATTTGAACTATTAAAATCTTAGGAAACTGATAAATGTATTAGATTTTCAATATGAACCAATAACTATTAATTTAATATTAAAATAATTTATATAAATCGCATTACACATGTATTATATGAATGCATACACAACTTTATGTATATATATATACCTTGATTTTAATTGCTTAAAATGTAGTTTAAATCATAGAATTTTTTTATTTTTTAATAAATTAGTTTTCAGCAGGCTTATTCTCAGCTTTATATCTGAAATATTTCTCAATCAATGCTCCTGATGTTTCTAAATGTTTAGGTCCTTGAGAAAATTTAATTTATTTCATACCCTTCATCCTCTATGTATCAGTGACTTTCTATGCCACTTTTCCTAAACTTTCAGGAATGTAATCTGTCTTAAAATGTACTTGCATGAACATGAAACATTTGATCAAAATTTTACCGTGATTTCTTGATTAGAACTATATAATACTTATTCTAAAACCTGCTCTCAGTTTAAAAAAAATATTTTAAAGTAGCTTTTCAATCTAGCTTAATAAATTTTTAAAACAGCCTGCATATGCATTACCATTAAAAGATTGCTTGGTATGTTTCGTATGTTACTTAATAAGTTTAAACTTCATTACAAAACAATCAAAATCATAGAATAATCAAATCAGATAATGATTAAGTAATCAATCAAGTTGAAGCAGAAAAATCCAATTTAAATGTTTAAAAAAGGATATATATATATATATATATATATATATATATTCTAAGAGTATATATAGGTTTTCTAAGAGTATATATAGATAAGAAATATTTAGGACATTTAGAATAATACATTCATATTGGTTTATAAAGGAATATTTTTGTTTCTATGATAGTGGGATAGTGTTTTCACATATTCTACTCGTAATGTGTAGTGGTATTCAAATTTGGCTATTGTGCTATTGGTTTCATATATATTGCATAGATGGCGCCAGGATCTTTCATGTGAAATTTTCCTTTTTAATAGACATTTTTACCAATTTTCAAATATTATCTAGATAAATAACTGTATTACAATTTTAAAAATGGTTTTGAGAATTTTAATATAGGTTTCTTACTAATTCGTGATATCAAAAATTAATTATACTATTTGGTCAATTTTGCTGTTTCATGGTAAGAATTTTGGTTGTGGCAACATGTGATGTCAATGTTATTGGCGGGTTATATTGATAGAGATGAATTCTGGTAAGTATAAGAGGAGACACTGATTAGTTAATGTTTAGTGAAAAGTATGGGTATTTTATTGAATTATATATATACTGTCTTTAGTGCAATATAATGTTATATTACATATTTTTATCCTGAATTATAGTCGTTTCTATACAGTTATGTTTTATTGTTAGGGTTAGTATAAGACTTTTCTTTCTAAATTCTTTCATTTTAGGGTAAATTACCCTGTTTGTTTTTTCAACAACAATAGTAACAGGGATGGTTTGTACAATAAAATTAATTTAACCTGGCTAAAGCTTGTCCACAGCCAAGCTGTTATCTTAATTGTTGAAAACTCCATTTACTTGGTTTGACTATTTCAATACTTTAAATAACAACAGAGTTTTTTTACTTGTAGACATATAATTGCTTAAACTTGATTTTTTGTTCATGGTATCTTTAGTATTTTCAAATTTTTTATATTTTATTTAAAATTGATGTATTGTTCAAATAATGAATTTTTAGTATAGGATTTGATTCTTGATATGTTTTGTTTACTTTATTTCTGTATGATTATATACAAGTTATATTTGGATTTATATTATTTATATATTATTTTGTTCTAAATATAGAACAAACAGAGAAAGAAAGAGAGAGAATTTCTCCACCAATTTCCCTGCCACAAAGGCAAATACAGCATAACCTTTATAAGGTCATATACTGGCTATAGATTGTTTTGTAAAAGATTTCTGTGATTTACTACAGCCCCATTACAAACCAGTTTTCAACCCTCCCTCCCTCTCAGCAGTTAGGAAAGTTAACAGGTTCATTCATTGTGCAACTATTTGGCCAATTAGGAATTAGCAAAATGGTAAATCTACAAGTTTCTTGTTGCTACAAGTACTGAAGAAATCAGTAATACAAGTTGTATGCTAGTTGTACAAGAAATCTGAAATTGCCTGCCTTACTATAGACTATTAGATTTTGCTTAAATTAATATTTAATATGGACAAAGGAGGAAGACTTAAAAATCAAATTTGGGCTGATTTTTGGTGCATAAAAGAAGGGATCAAAACAATGGATAAGTGCTTCATATCACGGGAGGAAAGGCAGACAGAATGAAAAAATCATCTGTCTAAGTGTAAAAAACCAGTTATTTCTCCAAACACTGTACAAACTGAAGCAGTGAATTCTGGTACAGTGCAAGAAAATAAAGGCAATTCAACTCCTGATGAAAATAAAGTAAGTGATGGCTCAACTTTTAAAAATGTTGCTGGAACTAATGATAACTTAGCTTCTGAAAGTGATGAAGAATGTGATGATCCTCCCCTTAAAGCATCTAAACGGCCTAGTCTCTTACAAAATGATTTACAACAATTTGTTATACAGACAAGTTCTAATATGAAGCACGATCTTGACCTTCAAGTTGCAAAGTTTTTTTACAGTTGCTATATTCCATTTAATGTTGCTGAACAAGCAGAATTTCTTGCCCAGATACAAAAACTGCGACCATCTTTTGCAAACCGCCATCACGGAAAGCACGGTCTGAGAATCTGTTAAATGAAGTAACAACATTGCTTTAGAATGACATGGCGTCAGCACCTGAAAATAAGGAGTGTACTCTAATGGAAGATGGTTGGAGTAATATCCACAACGAACCAGTGATTGCTTCATGCCTGCACACGGATGGAAAACCATATTCCCTTATGCTAAAAAATGTGGCAGTAATAAAAAAAAAAACGGCAGAGTATTGTAAAATGTTTACAGAAAAACCAATTAAACTGGCTAGACCAATTAAAAACCAATTAAACTAGAAGTATAAAGCAAAAGTGATATCTGTTGTTACAGATAATGAAAATAAAATGGATAAGTTGTGTCAGCTGTTGGTAAAAGAAAGAAGTGATTTTGATTTTTTTATGGGTGTACAGCGCATTGGTTGAATCTACTAGCACAAGATATAACTCCAGCAGCAATCATCAAACATATAGTGGAAATACAAAATATTTTAAAAACCACCACCAACCTGCAGGATGGCTAAAAGAACTTCCAGATAGTGTAAGACCCCAGCTACCAAATGAGACACGGTGGAATAGCCAAACGCAATGCATCTCCACATTTATTAAAAATAGACCTGCATATCTCAACATTTGTGAGTATCACGAAAGTGATATTGATTGAGAATTCGAAGACTAGTGAATGATTATAATTTATTTAAACAAGTGAAAGACCTCTTTCAACAGCTTAAATCCATATCTGAAGCTCTGAACAATCTCCAGAGCGACGAGGCAACACTAGCTGATGCTTGCCATGAATGGCTAAATTTAGCAAATTGTCCTGAATTTAAACCGCATAAAGATGTTTTATTAAAACGAATGGATTCAGCATCGGAACCTTTTCACTTTTTAGCAGTTGCGACTGATTCAAAGCACAGAAGTGATGAAAGACTGAATGAAAATCAAAACGTCAGTTAGGATGCATGACAAATAGAAATGTTCAAATAAACAAAAGGCTTTTAGTACGAAAGGTGGGGGAAGGGGCGATTTTACTGTTTAATATGGATGATAGAGCAAAATTTTTAAAACAATCCTAATCAATAATACTCTTTAAATTATAATTTTCTTTAAAACTCCAAATAAATTATTTCATAATTTTTTAATTTGGCACAAGTTTGTAAAAATACATCACAATAAGTACATGCCTTCGCCAATCTATATGAAACATTGAACATATTAATATTGAAAAAACTAACGGAATCAATTCAGTACCTTGATAATCTCATCACAAACTAATACAATCTGCCATCTAACTGCATGTTGTCTTATGCTGTGATGCCACACCAATATATTTTTCTCTCGAAAGAAGTACAATGGATTCCAAAATGAAATTGGCGTGACGCACTTGAGTTGTGTTACATCGGCATGATTTGAGTACATTGTTTAAAATGATTCTATCTTATTTTCACTCTTAGAAATACATGATGAATTATTAGAAAAATACAGAAAAGTTTTAATATTCTTTTATCACATGAGCTATAAATTAATATATAAATGGCAGATATAAATTAATTTTTATGACAAGAGCAGGCGTAAAAGTGTCCTTGGCACTATAGGAGCGGTTGCTTACAAAGATAAATTTAATTTCACTTTTATAATCAATAGTTACAGAAAACATTTTAATACAAAAATTTTACTCGCTCGGCATCCAATGAATAATATTTAATGTATTATCAATGTTAATAGCTTCGAAAAACCAGTAAAATAAATCTCTCTTATTCTTTTCGTTACTTTTTTACTTTCTCGTATACGAAGTATACAAAGAGAAAGTATTGTAATCGTCAAAAAATTCGAACTCGAGATTTCGACGAATCTCCACGTTTTAGACCTCCTCGAGTCCGAAAAACACAATTTTGGAATTATGTCTGTATGTGTGTCTGTCTGTGAACACGATAACTCGAAAACTATTAGAGCTACGGGGATGAAATTTGGTACGTGGTCTTTGAACATAATTTGTAGGTTTCTATCAAATTTTGGACAAAATCCGTCAACGGGAAGTCTGTCTATTTGTATGTCCGCGGTCATGTGAACGCTATAACTCAAAAACTTGAATAGCTAAATGGATAAAATTTGGTACACAGTTTTAGCGTTATGAATGTAGGTCCGTATAAAAGTTTGGACCAAATCAGTCAAAAAGAGGCGTTCAAATTGCATATTCAATTTCTTTTAATCCGATTCTCATGCGCATGCGTATTGGTAGCAATCTGCTATTGTTGTAAATTTTATTTACAACTATGAATAATGTTTTCAAGCATCAATTGTTAACAATTTTTTTATTGTTGTAAATCAAAAGGATCTCATTATTTCAGCAAATCTTTTATTCACTCGCTTTTGCAATTGTTACGGTTGTGGTAGTATAAATTGTTTTCTTGGGAATTCAATTCCAAAGCAGAATTTTCGCTTTAGTATTCATTGAATTGCCTATTTTATCGCGCCTGCTTCAAAGTAATATTTTTTTGAAACGTTGCAACAGATATTTGATTTCAGGGTTTTTTTTTTGTTTTTGTTTTACTTTCTCGTATACAAAGTATACAAAGAGAAAGTATTGTAATCGTCAAAAAAATTCGAACTCGAGACTTTGACGAATCTCCACTTAGAAAGTATACGAGAAAGTTTAGGGGAGACCACTCCCGCTGGTTTGGAAATATATTACGATACAATCAGCGTACAGTTTTATTATATTATAGGATAAATTAAATAAAATTCGGTCTTTTTTTACAGTTAATTAAGAATCTTACATTAACGAAAGAATTTCATTATACAGCTGGAAATTGCATGAAATCGAAAAAAAAAAAAAAATTAACAGAGTGTTTTCATTCTTAATCCTAAACTACCCATAGATTCATATTTGCATCACTGCCATTTTTGCCTTTTTAAAAACTAATTTTGATTATCTTATAATTGATTAATAAAATAATTTCCTTACTACATATTTGGCCGCAGAAAAAAATGAAAACTTTTAGTAAAGGAATTCTATTTAAATAATTAACTTTTAATTTATTTGAAAAATTATGCTGCAAATTATTTTTTTAAAATTATTTTTCTCACATTCCTTACGCTTATTTATACAGATTTACACTTTTGTTGAAAAATATAAAATACTGTAGCTAAAGAATAATAAATCTAAAAAGTACTGTTACAAAACTTTTCTATATCGCAATTATGTTTTATTTGTTATTTGATACAATTTTATGCCAATAAAAGTAATTACTTAGCGTTCTGATATTTTAGAATACATTAGATACGTTCATAATCTTCTAAACGACTGAACTGGAATTTTGCCTTATGAGATAATATCATGAACTTATCTAAATATTTAAAGAGGACGTGAAGAACTTATTATTGTAATAAATTAAGGGTGAAATAAGGATTAAAACGAATTAAAATGAACTTAGTAAGAATTTTCATATGCGTTTTCAGGATGATAGTGCGCAATGAAATAAGAGCAAAATACACATGCCTCGTGTGAGTTTAAAGGTAAAATAATTAAAATAATTAAACTAAGATAGGTAAAAACTAACATACTTAGATATTCGAAACATTTCTTAACAATTATGAAACATCACTACACTTATTCAGCTGCTCCTGAATACCATAATTATTAGGTTTTCAAAATTCAATTTCTAATATAGAATTCAGAGTAACCTTTATTCATTTATTAGAAAGTTTACATTCTTTGCATTTCAAGTATGCATGTTTTGAATAAAAGAATTAGAACCGATTTGGGACTTAAATGGCGACAGATCCTCGTTGATGTACTGTGCCGAAACATTCATTTTTTAAAAATAATCAGATAAAAAAAAAGTCATAGATCAATATGTAGTACGAAATGAAGCAAATCAGTATATCAAAAATAAAATTCAACAATACCAGCGTAAATTTAAACACTAAAATTATTATTTTGTAAAGCTAATTCTGCCTAAACAGATAATTAGCAAGTCTTTCAAATTAAACAGTCTTTTCAATCAAGAAAGGAAACAAAAAAGTGGAAATCGATGAGAAGGTAAGAATATCAGTCAAAGCACCAATATTTGCATAAAAAAGAAGTGAATAACAATTAGCGAAGCAGTACTTACTTATTAGGCTTGAAAGCACGTAGGGTTAG
Source organism: Araneus ventricosus (assembly GCA_013235015.1). Taxonomy (NCBI): domain Eukaryota; kingdom Metazoa; phylum Arthropoda; class Arachnida; order Araneae; family Araneidae; genus Araneus; species Araneus ventricosus. The sequence goes on along the minus strand of BGPR01044078.1, from coordinate 3,184 downwards.
CAAACGGCAAGAGAGTGTGTTAAGGATGGTCACGGCCTGAAACGGTCAGAATGCAGATAGCAAGATTATTTTTCATTCCCATTGGGGCGACAATGACAGAAAGGGATCCTGCTGTAAGAATGCCTGAATGGATACTGTTACCGCCCTATAAGAGGATTTGTAAACATTTATCATTTTCATTTGAATACAGTGATGACGGAAAGCCTAATTGTGGATATTACTAATTAATTTAATTCATAAGTTGTAATTAATAATATCATTTTAGCATTATTTTTGCATTCTCTTGAGAGAAAACCCTTGCGCACCAACAAGTAGAACATTACAAGGCTGAAGAAAATAAAAACACATGAGATGCTGATTGTTTATATTTTAAAGAAATATTTTCTAATTTAAGTAAATAAGGATGATCCAATGTAGAAAGTTTCTAGCCGGGCTAACGAAAGTTGCAGTGGCGCGAAAGAAGACAACTGTCTCTACATACGAATTTTGTACCAAATTGATATATAAAATAAAAAATATCTGATAATTTTTTCAGCTAAAATATAGTTTTCTTTTTTTTCCATAAAGTTAACGTGTCTTTCAGATTTAACTACTAGTGGATGAGATCTACAGGGTTTGACTTTTTTTTTCATAAAAAATCATTAATAAAAAAAGTAATGAAATCTCGACTTTTGGAATTATATATTGTATACCATTACACAATGAATATTTTAAAACTTGCCAAGCTTAGATTAGTTTAGAAAAAACTCGTTGAGCAACTAAAATGTACAACTCATAAGCCATGAAGTAAGTAAAATATCCAAGAAACGTATATTGAAAAAAGTTTCATGGAAATGATACAAATGCAAATTCCATAAAGGGAAAAAAATACAAACAAATGTACAGTGCACTTGTCACATCCATACGAGAGCAATATTGAATTCAGTAATAAAGTAAATTATCGAAGGGGAAAAGATGCAGCACAAATTCGCAAACTTCATAGTTAATTTTTTTTGAAAATGAAATAAATGTAAAAAATCTGGTCTTATCTACAAATACGAATGATAATGAAAAATTGAGTAAAAATATGTGTACAAGGTGAGGAAAAGTGATAAAAATAAAACATTCAAAAAGTCACACACGAATACACACAAAGTATCACATCGACATAGAAAAGCACGCATATTTTCACGCGCAAAGCAAAAAAGGACCGTTTTGCATTGTATAATTATGCCAAATTATTAAAGAGTTTTAGGGCGTGTCATTTCATTAATTAAAAACCAAAATAAATATTCTGTAATAAAGAATAATATCTGAATATTAAGTGTGGGATAGTCTTCAAAAATAATCATAAAAAAGTTAAGGCACAAATCATTTTAATGTCTATTAGCGATGTTCTTGCATTCTATGTGTTGTGCATATTGAAAATAATTAATAAAGTTATTAAAAATAAAAATAATAATTGCAGCTTCTTTCATAAAATATTCGCAATTTTTTTATAAAAAAAATTATATCTAATTTTCTGCCCAACCTAGTTTCTGATGGAATTATCAAATTTTTATTGGTAAATAGTAACTAACGATGTATCATATTATTTGTACTAGTCGCTAGACCAGCTGATCTGACCCATTATATTAATAGTATCAAATTTTGTACTTTAATTTGAAATGAAAAAAAATCACTGTGACGTCATAATGAAAAAAGAAATAACTGGTGTCCGGTTTTTTTAACCTCTTGGAGACACAAAGGTATAATTTTCGACCAATTTTCACAAAAAATCGAACACATTCTTGATAGGATTATATAACATTATATATTATTGATTTATTAATTACATATTAATTAATATAATTAATTCAAGTAAGTAGTAAAATTATTCAATATAATTAATTAATATAATCAACTAATATAATTTATTGAAGGCATCATTACATGACAGCATATGGGACAATCCAAAGCATTGATAGCGGTATTTAAAGCACTTTGAATGGAAAGCAGCTTTCGAACAAAACCACAGATGCCTATAAAATGTACGTGCAGGGTTCAAGAGGTAAATGATGTAAAAAAATTAACTGGTAATATTTTTAAATTGCTTTTATTCAATTAGCATGGTAAAGAAAACTCGTATAAACAAAAAAATTTAATACTTTAATTTCAACAATGAAAACAATATATTATACATTTGAACTGAATTTTATAATAAAAAAATATTTTACAAATTATATTCAATTTTTTAAAGATTTATAAAATTAGAGGTAAAATATCAGAGTAATAAAGATAATGAGCACAATAAAGAATCTGTTTTAAGTCAATATACAAAAAACTTGAGGACAATTTTTATATTATTTTTAACACAGGAATTGTACGCGATTTAAAAGGTTTGTGAAACAATGAAATCCCATTTTTTATTACAATAATGAAAGTTTTATTGAGAACTATAAATAAAAATTATTTTAAAAAAGTTTGTTAACATTAGGAAAAAAATTGCGAAACAGTTAAATTATTAGAACTCATTTTTTCTTAAATTTAAAATGATATAAAAATCCTGTGTGTGTTTGAGTAAATAAATACATTCTGAGAAAATTAAGAAATATACAGATTTAGACAGTCCTCCGGTTCTATTACACATATTTAGTAAAAAAACAATCTTGACACGCTTACATTTTAAAACAAAAAAAATCCTTCCTGCAAACCAAACGAAACTGACCGAGTTATGAATTCATTATTTTATTTCATTTTAGACCATTCCAGTGGGTGTTTCAAGGGAGATCCGCCAGTCAACAGACCTTGCTGTCTCAAGATTCCCATTGACTATTACAAATACTTATGATACTTATAACATGACAAAATGCCGCCCCAAGCCCCTGTTCCTGAACCCATTATAGCAACTGTTTATAACATAAAGGTTGCACATATAACATATCAAATAATCACTTTAGTTATTACATGGGAAGAATCTGCAAATGTAAGGCATAGTTGTGATAGATTTGTCATCAACAATTACTATCATGAATTATTTAGGGAGTGTTTTATCTGGAGCTGAAATCTGTATTAAAATCTGGTTTTAATGCGTGCGTACTGAAAATGCAATGCTTAATAACTTCGTATTTAATAGTTCCAAAAAAAATTATTTTGTTACCTTTCAAGCTTTCTGCCTAATTTTTTAAATTTGGCTTAGCAATATGATAACTGAACGAAGTAATGA
>BGPR01044077.1:0-12733 GCA_013235015.1 Araneus ventricosus | reverse complement strand
CTTAAAATGTTAGTGTGTCAATAAATTTTTCGAAACATTACTAATAGGACTGAGATACTACATAAAATTTTTTAATTCGTAATTCTTTCAGCATTACATTTATAGACTCAAACAACATAAAATATAATTCTTTACATGATTTAAGGCATTTTTCACCTATAAGTATAAGTCAGACGGTGTAGAAATTATCTATTGGGCCACGACTTTAAAGCTTTGAAATGATGCCAAGACCTTTAAAAGGATGCGAAGAGCATTTAAAATCAAAACAAGAATTCCATGAAGATAGAGAAGATTTAAAACGGTATACGATACATTACTAAGACTGCAGAAAACCTGTTTTCATAGTGTAAAATTATGGTAGGAAGACTGAAACGTTTAAGAACTCTGTTTCGGAACAACTACGATGTACGGCATGACATGAGATTTCAGTGTATCATCTACATAAAGTTGATCCTCCAGACTTCCATTAATATGCTGGTTCGTACGTCTACATAATCTGATTTCGCCTCATTTCAGCAATTCTGCTGTTAGGTACTGTGATCATTCCCTTACGGTCGCGAGGTTGTTTCGAGCTTCCTTCCTTCAGCAATTGAACATGTTAGTTCTCACAATGTAGGCAGAATCCGAATTAGTCAATGAAAAGCACTTAATACCACTTGCGATGCGTCCAACTAGATGATGACTATCTCAAATTCTTTTAGTCGCATAGTTGTTGATGTCAAAGGAATTGGCATCATCGAATTAAGTTCATTGAGGGAGATTTCATAAATCTGAGATTGCGCCATTTGATATCTTCTGTTCTTCTACCAAAAGGCAACTGAGTAGTTGACAGTTGAGTAATAGCCAAGTTGTTAACATCTGGTGTTGGTAGTAAATTGCTGTGGTGGTACGTGGCCAATCTTGACTTGGCCTCCATCTGACACTCCCTGTTTCCTGTGATCGAATTCATAGCTCAGAAATGAAGGTCTTGTCCACTCCAACAAATTCATCTATACTCCTTTGTGTTTATAAGGATATCATTCTTCTCATGATTCGCCATGACAATCAACTGGTAAGCCATGTAATTGTGATATTTTGAAATCAATTTGTCACCTACACACAAAAAAACACACCTTTGAACATTACGAAGGAGACGGTGATCATTGGTCTCGTTCTGGATAAATGTACGGCAACAGTATCCAGCAATTGCAAAATTTGCACTGAGACATTTGATGGGATTCTCGACTACATATCTGCGTGAACTTGTTTTCACAACTTCAGTGTTTTTGAAACATAAACAAACTGAATGTATAAAGTGACTTCGGACTGAAACTGTCAAGTTTTAATCCAGATATTTAATCTCTCTTGGGAGACAAACAATGTCAAAAACCCCAATGAGATTATTTTTTTATTTTGAATCTTGACCGTTTTTTTTACTTCTCTTACATTATGACAGCTAAGTAATAACAAAGTTTTTCTCATTTATAAACAATACATTTTTAACACTTTTTACAGTAAATCAACTAATTAGTGACGTATACGTGCACAATATATACATGTGTGTACACAATATATACATGTGCATGCAATATGTATTTATATATATATAGTATGTATTTTTTGGTTTGCATATTTAGTTAGTAAGCCTCAAAATATTTTTTTACTCAAGAGTTGGCCGCATAACCAAAAAGGTTGGGAACCGCTGCTCTAGATTATGGCTGTTTCTATTTACTTTAGTAATAAATAGACTTATTTGCAAGCTTTCGTTAATACATATGATCACTTGACTCTTTTCAGCAGTGTAAAGGGAGGACTTTGAAGATGTAAATGAAACAAACATTATTAGTGTATTGAATTTTGGTCAGAATATCTCTGAAATTATGGAAATTTTAAATTAAAACTGTATAATTTTGCAAATGCTTTTTAAATATTTTGACTAAAAACTTAGTTTTGATATGCCATTTTTTACATTTATTGGTAGAAAACCAAACCTCCTGGAATTTCAGTTTTTTGATAATGAATTCAATTGTGTTGAATTATTATAACAGATGCTTTTAATATTTATATAAAAAAACCTAAAAAATTTAGAAGAATAATAAAAGAATTTTAAAATTAAAAACAATTATAATTAAATTTAATTAACTTAAAAGTTAATTAAAACCAGATAAAAATTAAACAGTTAATTACTTAATATTTTCACTTTAAATTATCTAAAATTAATTTTCAAGAGAGAAAATATTATTGATTAACATATGTATTATCTCTCAGTCTATTCTTTTTTTAAAAAAGAAATCTGTAGAGTTGATCTGTAGAGCTTCGTAGACTTTTGAAAAAAATAGGGAGAAAGAGGAATTTCTTTCTGCTAAAAATTAGACCTTTCCGTTTAAGATTTCAAAACTTAAGGAGTCATCAAAACTAATATATCCTTAAAATAAATTTTTAGAAATTATGTTCTGAAAATTCCGAACCTATTGATAATCTATTTCTAATAATTCAGTGGTATTTCAGGTTAATATTTTCTTCTGATTTATCAAATAAGAAAGTTCAGTTTGAAGTAGATATGCAGTTAGAAATCAACTTCAGTGGAATTCGGGTAATGCGAACGTTTCCCTAGTCCCATTAATTTCCTATTAAGATAATTCTAAATTATTGTTTTTAATTCGAATTTATTTGGTAAATTCTAAGTTAAAACTAAAAATTATTATGAAAGAAATATTTTTATATTTCTGAATTGAACTTTTCGTTAGTTACATACAACCATACCTTATAACCTCATATCAGAAGTGAATAATTTTAAAGTCCTTAATTTACTCAAGGAATTTACTGCTGTGAGATAAATTGAATCAAGAAAGAAATAAAAAAATTCACAATTTAAAAATTTTTTAATACGTTAGATTTGAATCGTATTGTTTATTTTGAAGTTTTATTGTACAAGAAGTCCATAAATAAAGTTAGCCTATTCAGAAGGTCCTAGAGCCGGGATGTGTGGAAACCCGAAAAAAAAAAAGAAATGAAAGAGAAAATAAATGAAGAATAAGAAAAAAAAGAAAATATTTAAAATTTTCGGCCCGAAGTAACTTTACCAACCGGGCAAGGCAAAAATATGGCGCATCCCAAACAATTTTTTAAAATTCTATAATGTATGTATTCTAAATATCAAACAAGCTTTTACTTAGAAATATGCATTTTTATCTGCAAACATATAATATTATGGTGAGAATTTTTAAACTTCAGCTATGCTTATTATATAATAGTCTTATTGAAACTAAAATAATATATTCTACAAATTATGATTATGAAAATGTATGATTTTATTTCTAAAGTCTATTAAACCATTTTTTTCTTTAATCTCCCGTTTTGGCGCCACCCCGGGACTTCGGTGCCAAGGGCAGTTGCTCGGTTTGCCCGGACCGCCTCTGTTTTCGGCAAAAGTGGTTCTGCACCAATATGTAAGGCGATTTTTGCAGAATTTCCTTTATTACTGAAGGAAAATTGAATAGTTCATTTGAGGTTTATTTATTTATTTTTTTAGTTTGACTAAGAACGCTGTCGGAATTCAGTTCTGATTGTACAGTCTTTTTTTCGTTTAAAATACTTTCTTTTTTTTGTTTTGGTTTTTTTGCAAAGTGTGTCAGTTCTACTAAATGGCCGCTTAACAAGCAAAACCACCTATCTCAATTTTTTGAAATTTCTAAGAGGAAGAAAATGCTCAATTTTTCGCAACTAATAAATGAAAATTTCTGAATTTTTTCAAAGTCTGGTATAAACATGATACCCTATATCCCTATTAGATGTGAAAAAAGTTCAGAAATATCCGTAATTTGTTTTGAAAAATTGAGTATTTAATTCCTTTTTGAAATTTCAAAAAAATTGAAATATGTGATGTTGCTTGTTAAGCGACGAAATTCTAGGGGAATATCGTCTTGTGCTTGGAGCCATAAAATCGACTTTCGAGCCTTCTGAACAGGTGAGCATTTTTAGAGGCATCCTACACATTGATTATATCCATGATGCTATAGACGAGTTTTCTGGTTTGTTTATTTTAGATTCACACATCATTTTCCGGTAACCCTCCGATAAAAGCAATCCCCAAATCCATCTCGATACTGTATCAAGCGCCAAATTCCAAATCGAATTCTGTGTTCTTTGAGTTCGTGTAATCCTTTTTATTTAAAGCGGTTAAAATAAAAGCTCTTAAAACGGCTGAGCTACAAATGGAACAATTGTATTTAGCTAAATCGTTTGGTTAAAAATTTAACCGCCGATGATTATCTAAATCGTATGGTTAAAACTTTAACCCCGATGATTATCTAAATCGTATGGTTAAAAATTTAACCGCCAAAAATGCATTAGAAGTTGCCAAAAAGAGCGACAACGAACAATTAGGGCAGCCTTTCCACAAAATTAGCCTCCTATTTTAAGCAAACATTGAGACCTACAACAAAAGGAACATAAAATTCAATATTTTCAAAGTATTCTTATGCCATTACATTATTGTTTCAAGTAAAGTTTTCTAGTTAACATCTTCAAACAGAGTGTTGAAATTTTGTAGATTTCCGTTGACATCGCATTGACGCCGGAAGTTGGTGTGTATAGTGGAAGTTCTACTTTACCGCAAATAAACAAAACAGAAAACTCGTCTATACTGTTTCTTTTATAGAATTACTTATTTGTTGAAGGTATTTTTTAATTAGGAAATGTTGAATTATAATTATCATCAGCTTATTAATTAAAATAACATACTTTTTATTTATTAATTATATATTACTTATTAAAACAGTTAAATATGAAAAACAAATATTGACTGTTGGTTTTAGTTTGATAATTCGAATCTTAATTCGAATTTTTGAATAAATAGAATTTTTATTGCAGTCTGGTCAGCTTCTAATTACTCAAGTTCTACTGCACCATTTTTTAGATTTCGCATTCACTATCTAGAACTGTACATAAATAAGCCTACTTTGGCTTTCAAAATCAAACCAACTGCAATACGGGGTACAGAATTCTATTGATAAGACAATAGATAACTTTTACATGTTACACAATAAATAATTTTTACGATGCTCTTCCGCCTCAATACGTTGTTTCTGAAGTTGTTTCCACAATGCCATTCTTCCCCCAAGTATTAGTTCTCTATTCTCAGAAAATTATATTAAAAATATAAACGAATATATTATGAATTTAAATCATCATTTTAAAATTATTCTCGGTGCAATGAAATATCCTCACTGTAGGCAAAAGAAGGAAAAAATGTTTTTTATACTGTAAGATTATACTAAAATGGATGAGTGGTTTCTTCCGTAATTTCACATCTAGACCTCGCGTCCCCCTTAAAAAAAATCTAAGACCTGCTCTTCATAGCAGCAATAAAAGTATTCAACGTTGACATTCATTTTGGAGACAACATTGTTTCCAGATAATAGGTATCATAATTTGTCCCTCGAGGAGGTACTTTCTTTGCCTTCATGAATGCATTGTCTTGCAAAGTTATACAGGGTGTTCATTAATTATTGTCGGGGTTTCCGTACCTCATAACTTTCGAATAAAAAATATTACGCAAAAACCGATTACGTATTCGTAAATTACAACTCAAAGAATTTTACGTGGCAACAATGCGATCTTAGCGCATTTGCAGTCTGGGTAATTATGACGTCATAAATAAAAATGGCGACCGTGCAAGAAAAAGCAATGTGTGTATTGTGGTTTTTCGAAACTAAATTTGGTTTGGGGGTTTGTCAAGAACATTGTGTACAAGACCCCTGTGCCCTCCCTTAATGAACTGAAGCGCAGAATTGTTACTGCGATCCAAAATGTTACCCCACAAATGCTGGAGAACACTTGGAGGGAAATCGAATTTCGTCTCGATGTGTTACGAGCCACGAAGGGCAGCCATGTGCAAATTCATTAATCTTTTTAATATCACTAATGAAATTCTTTGAGTTGTAATTTACGAATACGTAATCGGTTTTTGCGTAATATTTTTTATTCGAAAGTTATGAGGTACGGGAACCCCGACAATAATTATTGAACACCCTGTATTTACAATCTTAAAACAATCAATGTACAATATTGAACACCTATATTATACAAAAAATTTATTCACTGTATTTACAAAACAAATATATTAACTAGATAAGCTTACATATAAAAATGTACTGGAACAGATGTTTAGTAAATTTTACACACGACAGTGGAGGTTGTCATAAAAATTTTTTAACGTGTACCATCTGGGAAGAATAGTAGAAAAAGCGTACTTTCGAGAAAAACAGAAATATACGATCAGAGGGAACTAAACAGGAAAATGCATATCTCAACATGGAACATTATGATCTTCTCACACACTTTTTTCAATGCAAATTATTTACAGAAATCTTTGTTTTTATCAGTATTTACAAAATTACAATTAAATGTTTGTTTTATCATAATTATAAAATTGCAATTAAATGTCTAAATTTAACAGTCTAAACAAAATTAAAATGAAATGTTACAATTAAGTATATCGCCAATACCAATTTGAAGGGCCTCGGGACAGCAGGGTTCCAGGTTCGGAACCTGATTCCACTGAAGACTTGCCGTAGATAGAGCCAGCTGCACATTAAATCAGATACAGTGGGCGAATGCCCTCCCGCTGGTGTGCTGCGGAAGGTTGGAGAGGAGTGCCAGCTCAAGTGTCGTTCTCTTCGTCGGACCGCGATTCAAAATTACGAAGTTCGTCTCAAAATAGCTATCGTGTTGCTTAGAAACGGGACATTAATGTAACTAAACTAAATAATACCAAAATGATTAAAATGTTTTAATGCTGCCGAACTCTCCATTGACTCACGAACACACTGAAATCATTAAAACGGCCACCATCTTCAAACGGCATAAAAAAAAGTTCTGATATATATATAGTTTTGGTGGTGACATACGAAATGCTGAACGGAGTTGAAACAGAGATAACTTCGATCGGCCAACTATCACAACCTTAACAGTAGCTAAAGCAACAGACGATGGAAGAAGTATCTTGATGAAATAATGAGATTAGTATTTATCATAAAAATTGTGATAAATACGCATTCAAAAACATTACACATATAACAGATAATCTTTTTAAAATTTTAATAACACGAACCGTTTTGTAGAATCCGTGAAAAATTTTTCAGTGAAAGAGAGAGAGAAGAAGAAGAAAAGATTAGATTGAACGGGAACAGGGAGAAACAAATATCAGCATGAAAAACTAAGATTTTTTTTCTCTCTCTCTTTTGGATGCGAATCATGTACTCAAATCTTTGCCTTCATCAGCATTAACAAATTGACTATTAAATATCTGTTTTATCAGTATTTACAAAAATACCATTAAATTTCTGTTTTTATAGCATTATTAAAATTAAAGCTAAATGTTTGCTTTTATCAGCATTAACAAAAACTTTTTTCTAAAATGAATCAAATGTTTTCATTGTTAATACCCGGATGCAGCCAATGCTCACGTGACACCAAGTACGTGTAGCGGGCGCGGCTGCGAGTCTGACTTCTCACCAGATCACGAAGTTCTGTTAACGAACTGTGATGTTCTCGTATTACTGTCTTGATGTTTTTGTCCTGTGTTTGTGTTGAATAAATGTTTGTTTGATAATCCCTGGTCTTATTCTTCCACCTGCGCCTCTGCCCCACTCATTTTAACCTAACATTCATTTCTGCCAAATTCGAAGAAATCGAACAACGATTTTGGCTGTGATTGCGTAGCAAACAAATTTATATACAGACAAAATGAAGAAACGGCTGAGTTAAAACAGAGACATCGCTTCACTCGGTCAGTAATTGGGCGGTAAAAACCTTGTGATTTGTTTCATTAAATATCTGAAAACTAACAGCAACAGCAGAGATAAATACATTGGACTTGTCGGTAAGCGCAGTAATGGTTCCGAAATTTTGAATATAAATCTACAATTTTTTCATCAAAACCACAAAGGAAACTTCATTCACCTTGCTTCCTACGTTTTTCGAGTTATCACGCTCACATGACCATGGAGAGGCCAACAAACAGACAGACACACTGCCCGTTGACGAATTTACTTCAAACTTAGACACAGAGTTACAATTGTTTAAAAATTATATAATACTATTCATTCATATAATATTCATTCACCTATTAATAATCATCATCGGTTGAAAGTTATCTCTTTCAGATACATTAACCACTTAACTGAATAATTTTCTTTGCTATCTAATATAATGACCCCTTCTCAAATATCAATTCATTAATTAAATTTAATTAATTAATTTTAGTTTTGTATGGGAGAAAAAAATTTCTAAAATAAAATGTTTCTTTGTTGACCTAAGTAGGAATTGACTTAATTTTTTTTATATTACTTGTTTATTTGTTGCTTGTAGTGCTATGTCAAGGCAGGCGTGAGGTATCACTGCATGTTTAGACAGATGATTGTATTTTTGAGTTATGGTGTTCACATACACATGAAAAGGTCCCCAAACATTGCATACGGGTCATTCAGTTTTGAAATTCGTTGCTCATTTTTTTATTTGTTGCATGTAGTGCTATGTCACGACAAGCGTGACGTAGCACTGCATGTTGAGACAGATGATTCGATTTCAGATGATTTGCAAAGCTACTTTTGCCGTATGATTGTAATCTCACATTAATTGACTCAAAAGACTTAACTTTCCGTTAAAATCTGTTTGCTTTTTACAAATTCCAGCTGTCCAGTAATAGTTTTAAAGATATTGATTTATTTATTAACCCCTTAAATGGTTTGCCCTTACGCCGTACGTGTATCTATCGAATCATCGCAATTTTAAACTTATGAATTAAAACAAAGTCATTCACAGACTTTATAATTCGAAAAGTTAAAATGCTTATGGATTCCACAAAAACTACGTGGAATCCATAAGCATTTTAACTGTCCTTTAGGTTCTCAATTGAATTAAAATGACAACTCATTCCCAAAATAGAAGATGTCACCAAATTACATAGTTGAGAAAACGAACCAGTTAAGGTGTTAAAAATTTCTTTACTGCTTCCGGGTTCGAAGTAGATCGAATACCGTAAAACGAGGTTACTTTGCAATCGTGGAGGTAACTTTGCACCAGTGCACAATTTGTGTGAAAAGTGAAATAGAGATAAACTGATTAGGGTACGGGATTGAGATTTTTTCTAGCTTCTTGTGAACATTGACTAGTGTATTTCATTCCTTAAACGTATATAATAATCATTCAGGAAGTTCCAGAAGGAAAAGACAATGAGCCAATGTTTCAGCGAAAATTTTATTGCTGAAAAACCTGTCTCTGGTTAGGAAAGTACGACATTTCTGAAGTCAAGTGTATTTAAATGTGAAAGCTAATAAGCCTAGCTTTCATTTTGCTGCTTTTAATGGCAATTATATTTGTTAGCTAAGTTGTAATTAATTTTTTTCTGACCTGGGATAACTGTGCACCGAAAAGGAGGGATTCTTTGCACCATGAAAATTTGTGATAAACAGCAACCCCAGTTGGTTTTTTAATTTATTTTTGTATTAAATAATAATAAGAACAATGTTTGCTTAAGCTTCAGATATGCCCAAAGTTTTTTAAAGGAAGTTAGGGACTTGCAGGTATATGGAGTTCTCTCCAGCGACCTTAGAAGTTTGATTTAACGCAATTTCACAAGTTTAGAGTATTTTTAAAGAGACAGATTTTTTTTGTATCCCAAAGTGAACAGTTTGTTACAAAAGAAAGCTAATTCATATAATTAAACATGAAATCCCCTGGTTTCCTCCAATGAGAAATAAAAGACTGTTGCAACGTGTAGTCCAAGTCAGTGACTTCGATTTTCCTGTCAATAGTATAGATCTTAAAATGATATTAAATTTTTATCTTACTAAGAAGGCGCGGTAATAGATAGACGTATTAATATCGCATCTTCAATAATTGGATAAAAAGATTTCTAAAACGCCATCCTTATTTGAAGGAATGCAATGACGTAAAATTGTTAATTATAACCAGGCATTTATGAAATTTATTTTGCTTGTATATTTCCATTCAAACTTTCAATAAATTTATCTAATTACATCAGAGAATTTGCTTTTGTAATATACTAAAAAAAATTAACCATCGTAACGTATCACCACCTATGAGGGGTGATTTTTTGCATAAAATTTCGAAAAATCATAATTATTGTCCTTTTTGTATGATTCAAATTGTCTTTCTAAAGCGTTTTCTCTAATAATCCCTCAATGAGGAAAAACTTAGAAAAGCCTTTCTTTTAGAAATATATGTAACTAATCACAAAATTCTATCTAAAGTCATGAAAATCGGTGCAAAGTAACCTGTTTCTTGGTCCTCAAGAGAGTGTGAGTGTTTGCATCAATTATTATATTTTTTGCAGATTTTCAAATAAGAAAGAAACACTGCGTCATTCCTTACGTGCATCCCGATGTAACCGTACCTTATTTTCAAGTTTATATCAAATTCCATTTGTTTTTTGTTGATAATGAGTTATCTTGTCTTGTTAAGACTTGGCATTCATTGTCGGAGACAACGTCAACAGATTTGGAAAACTTTCCTGGACCATACAATATAATCCATCCATTTTGAGGTAAGCACATCTAATATTTTGAGGTGATGATTAATTTAACTGCTTACCGAAATATTAAAATGCATTATCTTCTTAAAAATACGCCAAAATCTGCCTTTTTCATTTTTTCATTAATTTTTTTAATTCATAGTTCCTGATGACTATGTATATGGCCAGATTTTCACCGAATATGACTATGTACTAGCCATATTCGGTGAAAATCTGGTTTACTATCATATTAATAGTATTAACCCTTTGCGGTCGATCGATGCCACCACAGTGGCGGCATTCTGAAGTCGTTGCAGAGATCGTTTTTTTTGTTTTTTTTGTTTAGACCCACACCGACTACCCTCCGTTTGGGTAGGGCCGGAAGTGATGGTCTAAAAAAAAATAAACAAATAAAAAAATATCCGACTTCTACGACGACTGAAGAATACTCAACACAACAAGATGATTTGTCAGTACCGCATTATCCAAATTTGCAAAGGTTTTTTTTAGTAGCTGAAAGCATTGAATGTATTACAAAAGATTTAAGAAATAACAGGAAATGTAAAAAAAGTTGCACAGAAAGTGTGTTAGAATTTGAAATAATTTTATGAGTATAATGCAGTTTCGAAATATTTTTACAAAAGAGATCCTTGCTCCCTTTTCGCCATATAATTTTCAAAGGAGCAGAAATGTGGTAAGTACTACGTCTCTTATTTCTAGATTCACTTTTTTATCTTTTATAATGTTGATTAAAATGGACTTTTTTTCCATGTAAAACGTTTTCTTGCACTTTGCAATATTAACAGCATAGTGCATAATTAGTAAAGTTTTTCTTCCTAATTGAGTCTTCATTCAGTATGTTAATTTTCGAGAATAAACCTGTGTTTTTTTACCTTTTTGAGAAATACAAATTCATGAATTATACTTCTGTAATATTTTTTTCAAATTAATTTCGATTTTAAAGCATTTTTTATGTGAATTTTATGTTTTCCATATAATGCATTTCGTTATCACAGCTTTACTTTTAATGGTTTATTAGCCAATGGAATGTGATTCTCTCGAATTAGATTTTTATAGAAAATTCACTTTTTTTTTACATCTTTGAAGGAGATTTCTTTTTCAACAGACCATTATGTTCTAAAACAATGTAATTGAGTGAAGGACTATCAGTATCCAAACGTCGACCTATAACCTATTCTGGACTTGAGAACCTTTTCAAGAGAAATGGGACAAAATACACTCCTCGATATCACAAAATCATTTAAGATCGTGGAATTACGATGCAGAAAAGATATAGTTCAGGAATGCTACGGTCAATCGAACTAAACATTTCGAACACAAAAATATGGAAAATTCTTAAAATACCACTTGAAAATCACGTTCTAAAATGTGAACACATCCTTTATATCCATAATTATTCTTTTGTAGGTGGACTTGGCAATTTGGATCAGTAAGGCATCTCCGTATATTAACAAACATTTTAATGGATGAAAAAACTAGGTATGACGTTCTGATGTTGTCTCTGAAGGATATTTCTCTTAGAAGAGTTGCTGTCATTTATGCATCAGAGCTGACATTTTATCTTTAGATGATCATTTTCTGTGAATATAGGTCAGAGAAATTAACGTGAGGAAATTTGAACTACATCATTCGTAACTTGGAGCAGATGAAGTATTTAGTTAAACTCTATTCACACAGAGATGAGAAGTGGAAAAGAGTTTCATGAAAGAATATCTTAAAAAAATTCGTATATCAATACTTTTCTGCAATAACAAGGACTGTGTTGGACCAATTTAGGGGACAGATGGTGATCAGAGAAAACGGCTGGAAAAAAATTAATAGTTGCGAAATGTTAGACATCCGTTAAACGTTATAGACTAAACTTGCCTTATATTATGCGGAAGAGATTACATTTCAGTTCTATGGAAAAAACTTCCCTGAAAAGAGTAAAGAGTTTATGAAAAAAATTTCCTTTTTATATCAGGAATCCAGTGAGAGGTTTTGTTGGCCTTATATCGCTAAAGGAGAAGAAACTAAATTGGATGAATATGCTAGATAGACAATCGAGAATCTTTAAAACCTTTAATCGATTGCATTTTGAATATTCAGCATACATAGGCAATATAAGCAGCAATGAATGATATTTTGAAATTGTGACTTAACGTATGTTGAGAGCTTCGCTATATATAAGGGAGCAACCACAGCTGTGATAACACA
>BGPR01044076.1:0-12733 GCA_013235015.1 Araneus ventricosus | reverse complement strand
AAATTTTACCAAACAACTTTGATTATTACAAATTTAATGCTACTAATGCAAATTCATTTAAAAGTATAATTTTTAAAGTTTTTTAAGGTAGTTCTTGTATAATAAATACTACACAGTATGGAAATCAATAATTAAATTTTAAAATTAACCATTTTTCATAAAGGTGAGAAAAATCATGCCTCTATTGCTTAACTTTACTAATAATTAAGCATATTTTATACCAGGGGTTCTCAACCTTTTTTCCCTCACATATTCTTTGATTAGTTCTTTTATTTTCACGTATCCCCTACTATCATAACCCCTTCCAACCATCTATCTATGCAACAAAGTTTTTATCAATAATGTTAAGGGGCTTAGTTAAGCTGAAGAGTCAAATGACTCGAATTAATAAGCTTAATTATAAGTCTAAACCTAGAAGAACAAAATAGAAAGCACACAACAGTGGCGCCTAGTGAATCTACAGCTCTTGTGAAGGCATTAAAGATTCATGCATAATCGGGGTTGGTGAATACAATATAATACCAGGTTTTTTCTATCTTTCTTTTTTCTTATTTTGAGCGTAGGCTGTATGCTTTTCACATGAACTCTGGAAAACAAAATTCTATGACTTTTTAATCCCATATATTTTCTTGTGTACACCATTACTGACTTTGATTTCGTGTATCACCAACTGTGTACCCTAGGTTGGGAACCTCTGTCTTGTATGATTGGTGTGCATCCAGGTAAGCATTTAATTTAAAATTATGTGATTGTCTGTGAGTATTAAACTGCTTTATGTATCGAATTAAGTTCATTTATTATTTTTTCAATGTTCTTTTCCCAAAGAAAATAAGTTGGAAGTTTTTCAATGGAGAAAATTGGGTCTTTAAAGAAGGAGGGGAGAAGTTATTACTTCTTCATTGCTTAAATTAACATCAGACAATTTGCCTTCTATTAATTCATCAATTCTGAATAATTTCAGAGTCTTGATATCTTTATCATAGTTCAAATGCTAGAAAGGAGAAAAAATTTTGCATTCTAGAATGGGAGAAAGCAACGTATAACTGAAGCTTTGTGTTGTATAAACGAAGTGTTTTGTCATTACAATAAATACAAATGAATTGGGACTGTGATGAAGCAACATATAAATGAGAAACTATAAACTGTGTTTTACTGTAATTCTTATCTGCCCATGACTCAAAATTAAGAGATTCCTAAAATTGCAAAGTAGCCCTTGTATAACTCCAAAATGAGATGTTGATCTTCCTAAACTAAATTCCATATGCGTAGGCAGATTTTTGGAAAAATTCTTTCAACTAAAGAAACTGCTGCAAATAAAAATTCTGAATGTACCTTCTATTTTACAATTTTTAGTAATTCTTGCAAATGTATATTTATTATTTACTAAAAAATAAAGCACCATTCCTATTGCTAATCTTTACTTCATTATATGTTTATCCCAACTTTAGATTCACTCTACTTAATGCTCAATTATTTTTAAGAATTCATATTCATTTTCTAAATTTTATCTTTTACCATTACAGAGCAAACCAAGATCACGCTTTTTGCATTGTCGAACTGTGTCAATTCCAACAAGCTCTTCTCACTCACAGACTGCTACTACTCAAACACAAACACAACCACCCCCAAGTCAAAAAGCCGATGCAGCCAACCAGACTAAACCAACATCTGAACCAAAATTAGCTTCAATTTATAATAAGATATTAGGTGAAGGTTTATTCAATTATAAATGTATGTATCAAAAAAGCATGTGCATGATACTGATTTTGCCTTTTCAAATATTATAAATAGTAAAATATAGAATATGCATGCCCAATCTCTCAAATTTAATTTTCTTAAATTTAAATTGTTGCTAATGCTAATTATGTTAGTTATAATAACATAAACTGAGTTTTTTTAATAACTGTCTGCAAGTCTGTCCTTTTTCAGTTCTTTTGTAATAATATCTGGTGGTGATGTAGCAAGGGTAAATAATGCTAGGGACATGGTATTATCCTCCCATCATGACCATCATATTTTGCCTTTTAAAGTGAAGTAAACACAGTCATATTTTGGCTTTGCAGTGTCCCCATCTATACCCCTTGTCCTTCCTCCATCCCTACCCTACTATATATCTGGATGTTCATATTGTCCACATGTATTAATTTTTTGTTTCATCAAAAAGTAGTTGTTATGAATTGTAAAACATAAACATGTTTAGCAAATTATTTTAAAACTTCAAAACAAATTGATTCTATATTTTATCTGCATTTGCAAGTCTGCTTTATAGAGAAGGCTGCAAAACTTTGGTAAAGAAAACCATTCAGAGTTTATCTTTTTCCTATGTCCTATCAAAGTTAATCTATTCCTATCAAAGTTAAAACACATATTTGAGAAAAAATATGAATAGTTTAGATGTCCTTATGATTGTAACTTTTATTTAAAGGAAGTAATAATTATGATTTCAGATTTGTATATCCTGAGAAAGGACAGAGGAATTTTATTGTAATTTAAATATTTATATAAGATGAAAGGGGACGAAAGATTTTGTAATAAGATTTAAGAATTTTCCATGAGATATACTTTTTTTTTTTTTTGCCAGTTTAGAAATTCTCACCAATTATCTTGTAGACAATTTTGTTGATTTAAGGCTTTAAATAATTGAAATTTAACCTTCTTCTATATGTTCCTCATCTTCAAAATGTTTTAATATATAATTACAGCTTAAATTGTTTTGTTTAATTATATTTCATTAAGTGCTACTTCAATATGTATATATTGTGTTTTGTTGTAAAATTAAAAATCCAAATTGTTGATGACAGAAAAGTTAATGTATTTTCTCCTTTTGCATATTTGTACAACCAATCACTTAATTTTAAATTTTATATTTTAATATGCATCACTTCTATATTTCATTAATGATATTATTGTCGGTTTTCACTCTTGAATATTATTTTTACTTTTAGAACCATTCAATAAATCAGCAGCAACTGAAACTGCTTTCTCCCCAACTGCTCCAGAACCCATTGAAATTGAGGTTGCACAAGCTGCTGAGCCTGTGGAACCTGTATCAACCCCTGATGTTGCCATTGTCACTCCATCACCTGCTGTACCACTTGTTGATGAGTGTGTGCAGATGGAAGTGGTGGAAGAGCCTGTGCCAGAACCATCTCCACCACTGCCTGCACCAGTTCCTATTGAAAAAGTCATTCCAAGTCGAAAAGAAGTTGAAGCAGAAAATATTGGTATTGTGATGCCAATGCCTGAAGTAACTGTGAAAGAAAAACAGCCTCAGAAGGCAATAGTAAAACCTCATGTGTTAACTCATGTTATTGAGGGATTTGTTATCCAAGAAGGCTCAGAACCATTTCCAGTAAGATATATTGATTATTATATTTAAGATATTTGAAGATTTTTGTAATAATTATTGTGCATAAAGAGAGATCTGAAAGTTAGTTTAGGTACGCAATTCAAAATTTCTTGTATTGAATGGTTTAAAGCACCTTCAAAATTATCCCTTTGGACATTGAGACATTTCTGCCTGTGCTTGTAAATATTGCTTCTTGCAACATACCTCTTCTAATAGTACAAAATAATTACCCTGTAAATCTTGCTTAATAATTTTTACAAAATAATGCCCCTGTAAATCTTAATCCTTTGAAATAAGTGAAAATCACTAGGGGTAGGGATAGGGCATAATGTTTAGGAAATAGAAATTATTGGAAGATTTCTGATGAGACATTATATAACAACTAGAAAATCATCCGTCATGGTTTGACGGGTACAAATTGCCTCTTCATTCGAGAGATTTCTCGTCAAATTTGACATGTTTAAATGGCTATCTATGTGAGAGAAATGTTTAACATTGATTGAAAACAAATAAAATAAACATGTGTTTTATGACAGGAAAATTTTTTTTTTTTTACATATTTCTTTATTCAAAAAACCTCTTGGTAAACAACATTCCGTGTGAAGTATTTTTCATTGTTTAACAATTTTCCTTGTAGATTAGATGTCTTTGTGTAACTTTTAATGTGATTGAGGCTCCTAGACCTTGAAAGTGCAACATAGAGCTGTCCATGTGAAAAGATGGGCTCATCGAGGTAAATTCCAACATGATCGAAAGTTTGCCCCTGCGATTTGTTGATAGTCATCGTGTAAGCTGGAATTAACGGGAACTTGTGGTGCTTGAGGACGAATGGCAGATTCAGGTCACTGGGGGCTAATTCAATTCTTGGCAAGAAAACAACATCGCCGCAGTTGCATTCAGATACAATTTGGCGTCGAAACTACTATATCACGTGCATGATATACCACTGACGTAATTTACTACTTTCTTTTAAAAAACGGAAATTAATTTGAAATATATGATTAATATAATTTAAAATTTCTCGGGAACTTTTGATCATAGCGAGATAAATTTTATAACAATCGATAGAAAATTTTATTTCACTATTTTGGAGCTATTAAATTTGAAATTAGAACGACAATTACTCTTTTAAATTTAAAACTACTAAAATTTAGGTTCTCTAACAATGAAATAATGCTGTTTAACATTGCGCAGTGCTATGGTGTGAGTTTTATTATTGGTGACATCAGAGCATTACTGAGAGATCTGAGCTATTATATTAGTAATTGGAAATGTGCAAATGTGTCATTATAGAGAAGGTACCATTATGTACTTTGCCACTTCTTGGGCCATTTCCAAAGAGTCCTCAGGATAATTCTGAATAAATATTCAGAATTTATCCAAGGACAGAAGAGTCTACATGGGTCATTAACTCAACATTTTTTTTCATCTGAAGAGTTCTTTTGCCATGATTGGCCTTGCCAGAATCAGAGTACATATTGATGCCTTAGCCATGACATTACACTTGCACATTTTCCCCTAGTGATCACATAGTTTCCTGCCAGAATTCATGATGAGCTTACATATCTAACTCATTAACAAGACCTGGCGATTAGGTTTTTCTATTTGTTTACATTGACCAAACAAAATCAACAAAGATAATTTAATCAATATCTGCAGAGAGACGAAGCAGTATGTCAAGAGGCATTGGCTGGTGAGCAATGGTGTAGTTGCAAAATCAGCAATGCCGGGACGCTCTAAAAGCAGTGCTGAAACGCTCTAACCTGTGTTACAAAAATTGCACTGTTTTAAGAATGTTTTCACATTTTTGTCATATTTATTTCTTGTGAGAAATACCAGTGCTGGAACGGTGTTCCAGTGCATACCGACTCCACTACACCCCTGATGGTGAAGGCTTTCAAAGTAACTTCCAGAAGTATATAATTGCTAAAGTGTGTGTCATCATCTCACAAAATTAATTTTAAATAATTTAATTACAAATGAAATGAAATGTCTGAAAGAAATTGATTTTAAAATTTTGATATATTTTGCATAAAATAATTTTGAGTAATTGCTTAACACCATAAAATGAATGTTTGATGGTTTCTTTATGGGTTATTTCACATTTTTTAACAGAGTTGTTTTCAAAGGAATTAAAAAAAACCTTGTATTACATTTTGATTTTATATTGAAAATTATCGTCCTTCAAGAAAAATTATTTCTAATTAAAAACTTTTCTTGTTTTCACCTCTTTCATAGTTCATTTGTAAGTTCAAATTTGCAAATGGAAAATGGAATTAAGCTAATGGATGACAAAAATTCTTATAAATGCATCAGCAAATACTTGATGTGAAAAAGTGCAATGGCCATCCGATTTGGAGAAAATAGCCATGAAAGTTTGGGCACAGCTTATATACCATTAAGTGATCACGAACAATTAGCGGCCAGATGGCTCGGGCTTCAGAGTGCTTGGTGACTGTTCACTTGGGCATCGGTTCGCTCCTAGCTGAACTTTTTTTCATTTTTATTTTTTTTCTTTCAAAACTATTTCAAGTTAAATGGGAATTTTTTTTTTAAATTTTAATTAAAATATTAATTATTTTTATGCATAAAATAACTGTTCATTCATATGATACTTGAATTATAGTTAAAATTTTATTTATAATCCTTAAAATAATTATAAAAACGTCTTTAATGGTGTTAACTAAGAACTATAATTAAAATTGTCATCTTAAAATCATTAAAAGTTTTGAATTGTTGGGTTTTTATATTTACAAATACTTTGTTTTTATTTTATCTTGTAAACAATAGAGAGCGGATGTTAATGAATTGAATACATATGCAGACAGTCCAATATTTTAATGATGGAGTGTAAATAGTAGAAAACAACTTTTAATCTATTAAATGCGTAGGCAGATTGTCCAAAATTTCAATGGTTGAAAAGGGACAAATGGGTAGATGTTTTTATCACTATTGTATGAAATTTTTCTATAATGTTACTACTCTTATTCATTTAGGAACTCTGAACAAACATGATTATTCACCTTGGATTTTGAAGCATTTCGTATCGTTTTTTGAATAAATTAGCATAATACAGATAGTTAAAATATTCTATGAATAAAGATATTGTTAGTGGTGTATCGGAGGTTGAAGATGGAATCGCATAAGAATTGCTTAAAGAACCGTTGTTCTTGTGAACAATTGTCATTGATTAATTGTGCAAGATGTCAAAATATTTTTTTGTTTCCAAGGTTTTTATGATAATTATCATTCCGGTTTTTGTATGTAATTAAATGTAGAAATATAGAATTACTTGTGTGAATGAAGGTTAAATTTAAAATTAATTAATAATTGTAAAATGAATTTCTAAAATTTATGAATGATGAAGCCTAAACGAAAATGTTTCATGATGCGAGTCATTATAATTATTAGTTATCACCATTAAAGAGTATTTCTAATTATTTTACTGCATATAAATAAAATTTTAACTATAATTCAAGTTTTATGTGAATGAACAGTCATTTTATGTATAAAAATAATTAATATTTTAATTAAAATTGTATATGTTTTTAATCTTTCATTTAATTTGAAATAATTTTAAAAAATAAAACAAGCACAGCCAAGATTGAACCATGACCAAGCAGACAGTAGCCAAGCACTCTGACACATGAGCCATCTTGCCGCTAATTGCTTGTGATCACTTACTGTTATATAAGCTGTGCCCAAAGTTTCAGGGCTATTTTCTCTGAATTGGCTGGCCATTGCACTTTTTTAGATTAATGGATGAACGCCCTAAAAGTATGCTACTAATATACAAAGTTTCACCCTGAACTGAATTTCCCAAGCCGTGCCCTCTCCTTGTAAGTAAAAGCAAACAAACTAAAAAAATATTTCCTACTGATATTGACTAAGAAAACTCTACAATACATTAAACTAAATCAATAATTCATTCAGTCATTCTTTGTTTTGAATCTTTTTTGATAAAATAAATAAATGAAAATTCTTTAATTTCAGATTTTCTAATTTAAATAGATTTTACAGAATTTCTGATTTCTGCAAATTCTCACACTAAATAAATAAGTGAAACATTTTGACCTTATTTCTTTCAGGTAACATTGCCTTCTTACAGCATACCTGCTAAAGAAGAAGTTGTTGAAAAATCCATGGAACCTTATGGAAGTGCTCAGACTGCAGGTAAAAAGTAGATTTCATGGACTGCTATGTATAAAGAGTAAATTTGAATAATCTTTGTATTAGAAGTCATTGCAAATATCTGAATCAATCAATATTTAAATTTGGAATGTGTGTTCAAGAAGCATTGTATCAAAATTTGAAATAAATACTTTGAATATTAGAGGAATTATGAGTATTTGTAGTTAATAATTTTTTACTGAGCATGTGCAAGGCATAGCATAATTTTCCTTTCATAACTTCAAAGCCAAAATAGTAGGGCAACTTCTGTAAAAATTCCAGATGAATACCATTAAGATTTAGAAAGATATCAGCATTGCAGTGAGCAGAATTTCTGCTTCTCTTTAAGAGAAACAAAATTATGGTTTTTCAACAAATTGATAATTTTAATCTTGAATCTTCAGATAATAATTGTTGAGCTGCAATTTAAATTATAAATTTTATTTATAAGAATGCTTAGGTATTCAGTATATTCAAGTTTTATTAAATGAAACTTGAGCTAATAAATGATTTAGCATAATTTGTTAGAGCATATATGTTATAACATTTTAACATGTTACTATGTTTTATTTTTTTTATGTTAATAAATTGTAGAAACATTCTCTTCACCTATGTTGTAAAATTACAACCATTTTTTATGTAATCTTTTTTTGTTTATTATATATCTAATATTCCAAAATAAATAAAATACTACATTTTATGTAACATAAACAACTGAAATTAGAATTACCTAACTATTTCAGCATTGCTATATTCAGGTTTTGCATGCTGAAGCATTGAGCAGGCAAGAACTTCATCACAATGAAATGTTCCATTACGCGTTCCAATTTTTACCTTGGATCTCATTCTTATGGTGATGCCTGTAAAATGCAACATATAATCATAATTAGGAGTTCACACAGAAATAAAACAATTTTTAATTTTGGATATAAAGATACCACAATAGGAATTAAATTGTTTCATTCAAACATATGTTTGAAAAATAAATTTGATAATTGATTAATAAATTACAGAACTATAATAAATTTTACATTAAATTATAGATGATGCATAAGTACTATAAACAAAATAAATTTTTATACATGTGTAAGCCAAAATAAGTACTAATTAAATTCTATAAAATTATTTGAAAATTCAAGTTTAAAAAATATCGATTTATGGAAAAGCCCTCATCATTTTGGTTCTCTTAGAGGGGAGCAGAAATTCTGCTCACTGCAATGCTAATATCTTTCTAAATCTTAATGGTATTCGACTGGAATTTTTATATAAGTTATAAAAAAAATTATGCTACGTTTTGCACATCTGCAGTAAAAAATTATTTACTACATATTCTCATAATTCCTCTAATATTCGAAGTATTTATTTCAATTTTTGATACAATGCTTCTTGAACACATTGTCTAGTATTCTGTAAGTTTTGTATTATTTGGTGGAAAACTCTGCATGTTATAAGCAAAAAACGTTTAGAAAAATTTGGGATTTTTTTAAGAAAACCTCTATATCTTCCAGAATATACTTGCTATTTTTACAAAAATGCATGTAAGCAATGTGCATATTAAGCAAAAACATTGATGAAATTTTTAAATCATTTTCAGTTTTCTGTCGAATGGGGCAAGACCAGATTTTTTCCCCCCTTCATCAATTTCTGGTCGGTCCCCTAAATGTTCTCGGGACCGAATCTTCACTGTAAAATGAGAGTTAGTCTATTTTTTATGTGATTGAAGTTCAAGAGCAGTTAGTTGGCCTAGCTTTTCTGGAGAAATTCTAAAAAATGTGAAAATCTGAGAGTGTCCGGATACTTTTGATCATATACTGTACCTTTGCCTTCCGGCGTGCCAACCTGGAATTTTTAGTTCACAGTGGAAGAAGCAAATACTCAAATAATATTAGCCACATGAAATAATAAACTCATATGAATAAATATTGTTGTTGATGATCTTGTTCTCGTTTGTCAATTTTGATTCTTAAATGTTTTTTGGAATTGTTAAATGCAATTTTATTGATCATGCAGATTCTGTTGGTGAATATTGGATAATATATAAATTACAATATTGTGTTTAAATATTTATAATAAAGGTTGGCGAGTGAATCAAATAGTGTGTGTGGGAGGGGGTAGGTTCCCTTGTTAAATGAGAATTTTAAAAGGAATTTAAATGTGAAGTATCTGTAAGATGTGAATATGAACAAAGTTATAATTTATCTTCTAAGATTTTAAAATGTCTTGTGTGTAGTTTCTCCTGTAAATCAATTTTGATTCTTAAATGTTTGAAAAGTTTCAGTTATTTTCCCTAAAATTTGGTTTATACATTTGTATTGAAGTATTTTCATTTGCCTTTTTTTATTTTAGAAATTCCTGTTATAAAAAAGAAGGATAAAATTCCAAAAATTCGTGGTGGACCAGTGGAGCTAGCAAAATGTGAATATTGTGGTAAACTTGGACCAAAAGCAAAATTCAAGAGGTCAAAAAGATTTTGTTCTACATCATGTGCTAAGCGATTTAATGCTGGCATTACAAAACGCTTTGCTATAATTTTACCAGATCAAGATCAAAAGCCAGGTTTGCATATTTTTCATTCTTAAAATTGTTGGATTTAAATTCATATTTTTGGTCTTTGAACCAAAGAAATTTTTTCAGAATTAATCTGAAGATGAAAATTATATAGCAAGGAAACTAGGGATAAAAATGCAAATCTTGTTATGTATGTATTTAGACCTATGAATTCGTAATTTTTAAAAGAATTGAACTTTTTTTTTGCAAACACATTATTAAATACTAGCAGTTTACACAAGAAATATATTCGCAATATAAATTTTTTAAAAATGTATGTGGCACTAAAGTTCAAGGCTTGTCATTTTCCCAAATGAAAGATTGCATTCATTTCAAACTTAACTGATTTTTATGCTATAAGTCCATTAAAGATATCTGTAACATTGTCACTTAAGTATAGTTTAGAAGTGGAGCTTATATGTAAACCATTGCATGTGATAAGCAATTCGGCTTTTCAGTATATCTGATATTTAAATTTTTCAACAGGAGTACAACTCTTTTGCGGTTCAGATAACATTTGACTGTTTTCACTGGAATCTATTATATATATTCCATTTAAAACTAGGGTTTCAAACTCGCAGTCCGCAGATGCATGTGAGCCCACAACAAGTATCTTTGCAGCTTGGCAAACATGATATTATGCAAAAAAAATTTTAATAAAAATTTTGTAGCTTAATTTTTAAAAATCACATTTTTACAATTTTAATCATTTATTATTTTTTTTTAGTTATACATAATTATTATTAGCGAACCACAGTATTCACCATTGATCAATTATTAGCTGTATTATATAGATGCATCATTTCCCCCACCAATAGCAACTAAAATTTTACCAGCTGATAATGAATTAATAAGCAAATGGAGGTAATCGAGATCCAATGCTGCTTAGATTTGAAAGCAAAATTCAGTAAGTTGGGAGGCAATTTTAGAAATATTTTCCTGCCTGGTTTGAAAACTCTCGAAAATTGGCATATGAAATTATTTCAATGTTTCAATACTTGTTTGACTGAGCTATTGTTTTCACTTTTCAAGGAAATAAATCTCCTATCAGTTCTAGAATTACTGACATTCTCCTTGAATCAGTTTATAAAATCTCTGCGGACAAGCTGTCCCTCAAAGTAGAAAAGTTGGTAGCTGTGAGATATGTCAGGAGTCAGGAAAGAAATATTAACTTTACAGTTATCCTTGTTCTTATTTGTGTTTTCAAAATAAACCTACATTTCTATAAAAAAAAAAAAAAAGTTTTCCTTTTTTTTTTTTTTTTTGCACCCATATAAATGTTGATCTGGTTTATTTGACCCATGATAGCATTTGAGTTTGACACCTTTGATTTAAAGCAATACTCTCTCTCTTCTCAGAAATGGAGAAAGGATTGACCATTCAAAGATCAAAAAGTGTAATGATCAAGAACCTCAGTCTTCTCTCCTTTAACGTTTTTACATTACCTTATATATAAATTCTGATATCGCAAATAATAAGTATGAAATGTAGACAGTTTTAATCAATGTGCCATAAGACTTGGGGTGTCATATATTATTGTAGTACATAGCTTCATTCTTGAATTGGAAAGCATTCACTACAGAATGAGTTTATGCTAAAATTCTCCAGGATCATTTTAATCTATGGGAAGAGAGCAGTGAAGCCAATACTGAAACATTTTCACTGTCTCTCCTCTCATGAGATGTGGGTAACAATGAAAATACATATCATATTAAGTGCCTTATTTAATTTTCACAAATAAATCACATAAATTATGTTGGAAATTCATTAATACATGTGCGATACAAAGGAATCTTCATTTCTTTAACTGTGTCAGAGACAAAAATTGTGTAGAAGGAAGAATTGAAATATCATAACTGTTTCTTCCTCCAGTTTTCTGAAGGAAAAAAAAACCAGGCAGTCAATAAGATGCATATTAAATGATAAGGAGGCCTTATTTCTCACCATTAACAGCAACATCGGCATATTTATAACTTGATGACTCTTAATCAGGCATTTTTTTAAAATTCCTTCTTACATTTCTTCTGGCTATGAAATCTAAACCATTTGCATCGTTCTATATGATAAAAATAATTTATTATTGATTTGTATTTTGGAAGAAAATATGCAGTGTAAATTATAATGAAAATTCTTCTCTTCCTTCATTTTTAATGAACAGTGTATTTGTAACATATAAAATAATCTTTATTAGTACTTTTAGAATAATGTGTAGATTCTTAGTTTTATTGCCCTAGTGTATTTTGTGCAGGCAGTTTTTCTCAAATTTACTTGGTGTATTTTTTGTTTTAGGAAAGATTTGGAAATGCGAAAAAGCTATTTACAATATTAAAGTCTCTGGTGCTCACCAATCAAAAGTTCCTTATTCATTTTCTACACGTCTCATTTCCCAAACTTTTTCACTGTTTTGATACAATGCATTAATTCAGTTTAACTACAGTATTTCCAATTTTTCAGCAACAGAATATTTTTAAATGTAACAAAGATTAAAAAGATGACTGACATGGTGAAGGCATAGTTTTAAAAATAGTACCGGGACTATGTGTTTCGGAAATTATTAAGAGTAGTGAGAAATTTGATTTTTTAACCTCTATATTAGATTATGATGTCCATTAATTACTTAAGTTATAAGTTTAAAAATATGATAATTTGATGCACACATGATGGTCA
>BGPR01044075.1:0-12733 GCA_013235015.1 Araneus ventricosus | reverse complement strand
AAGCTCTAACTCACTTCGGTGCACTACTGTTGGAACGGCGGTGACTGCAAATTTTTCGCCGCGATAAAATCCGCCGTGTGTGTAACCAGCTTTACACATGAAATGTATATGAGAAAATAATAAGAAAAAAATGTAAATCAAATAAATGATCAAGATAGCAATTTTAAATAAATATTTTCAATTCTACACTTTTAATAAAATTAGAATCTATAAATGTATGGTCAAGAATAGCAAAGAGGTTATTTAAAATTCCCAAGAGCCTTTAAGGGTCTTTACATAAAATTCAAGTTCCCAATAAGTCTTCTTTATTGTTAAATATATAACTATGTTCAATCAGAAGCAGCAAAAAGCTGAAAATTTATTTAAGCTCTTAAACCAGAATACTTGCCCAAATTTTAAAGCACTGAAATGAAATCATTGTTGTAAATATTATTTCAAATACATGTGTCATCAAATTCTTCTAGTAAAAAGATATTCCAATATAATTGGGAATATTTTTAACTAAAAGGGATAGAATTATTACAAAATCAATAGTAGCAATAACAAAAATATCCCGGAGAATTGTTCGATAATTTTACAAAAAAGGAGGGAAAACGATTATTTTTCTTTTTTGTAAAAATTTTAAAAAATTCGTTACTAATTCAGGAACATAAAAATAACATTATATAAATATGATAAAATATCGAAACCGAAATTATCCTTCGGATGACCAGATGGAAATTTGAAGCGTGAAAGGCCATGTGAGATCATTCAGTGACCCCGTTGTTAAAAAACACGCATTTAACGTATCCATCTATACTACTAATAAAGGAGAATGTGTGTGCCTGTGTGTGCGTGTGGTCGTTTATTGGTCCTCTACAGGGCAGACCTCTAGACCTAGAGCTACGAGATTTGACACAAACATACTTTGGAAAGAGGGATCGTACACCTCGGAGCCCTTTTTTGAAAATGTAATTATAATTTTAATTCATTAAAAATTAGGCGAAATTTTGGCATATACTTGCAACAAAATACTTTAAAACAGTGATGATTAATTCGCATTAGGATTAGGTATTCGAGCACAAAATGTTCAATTGAACTTAATTAATCATTTCGATGATTGCATTCATGACATATTGTTGTTATGATATTGACATGATTTTTGCAACCACATCGATTGCACTTACCATATTCCTTTGTAGTTTTTTGTGGAGCGTTCTAGGACACCCAATGTACCAACAAATCAAAATGTAATTTTTTATGTATTTATTTTTTTTCATGAGGGAAGCGATAAATTCAGAATTCGTAATAAAATAGTGTAACACTCAGCTATAAAAATGCTGAAAACTTCATATTTTTTAATTGAATATTCGGCAGAAATTGGCGTTGAGGTCATTTGATGACCCCACTTGGTCATCCGAAAGTTAAACCAGGTGAACGTGAAAATCCCCTCTTTCAAGTATCCATTTAAGTGTAAAATATGCACTTACAGTTGTCAATATAAAAAATTGGAACACGCAAATCCTCCATAGTTGAAACGGTGAATTTTTTATTCAGAAATACTCCTTTTTTTGAAAAAGAAATGAATCGCTCTTTTGCAGTGATGTGTGAAGAAAATATTCAGTGAAAAAAATTCAGCAATATGTTTGGAGGAAGAAAGAGATGAAGAAGTCCTTCTGAGGTATTCGCTGACATTTTTTTTATTATTGGCGTGCTGAGGAATTGGAGAAACTGGATTATCTAAAGAGGAAAAGGATTTGCGTAGAAAAGTTAGTAACGATAAGAAGGCAGCTTCTTTATCCAAGCCATGTCTTGATGGAATTAGGAAAATGGAATGTCAAGAGCAAATATTGCGGCGAAAACTATCTGGTAACTTTCGAAAAGCAGTCCGCATAGGAAATGAGGTATTTTTCTCCTTCTACACAAATCTGAGATTTGTTGCTTTCAAATTCTAGTGCATTTGCAAGTTTGTTTATGGTCAGAAAATTTATTTAAAAAATACTTGCAAGTGGAAGATAGGTAAATTTAATAATTTAATTATGCATTTTAAACAATTTTGAGTATTAAAATTTACGCTGATCATGCTTTATATATACGAGGGCAATTCGGAAAATAACCTCCAAATCGTTGTAAAAAACAAACCAGCACAGAGGAGAAAAAAATTTATTTACATATCAAAGGTACAACTCTCCTCTATTTTTCAACATAGTCTCCCCCATTATTCAAGCACTTGTCGTACCGTTTTACCAATTTGCCAATTCCTTCTGCATAAAGAGTGGCCGCCTGCGATTTTAACCAATGTGTCACAGCGTTTTTAAGTTCCTCATCGTCAGCGAAATGCTGTCCCCCAAGCCACTTCTTCATTGCAGTGAACAGATGAAAATCAGAAGGAGCCAAGTCCAGGCTGTAGGGAGGATGTTGAAACACATCCCATTTGAATTTGAGCAAACCTCTCCTGTTCTTACAGCAGTGTTAGGGCGCGCGTTATCGTGCAGAAGCACAACCCCAGAACTCAGTAGGACGAGATGTTTGTTCTGGATGGCTCTTTTCAGTTTCTTCAATGTGCGACAGTAAACTTCGGAATTGATTGTTGTTCCACGTGTCATGAATTCGATAAGCTCCTTGAGCATCCCAAAAGACGGTAACCATCAGCTTCCTCGCTGACAAAGTTTGACGGGCCTTCCTCACCCGGGTTGAAGAACCGGTATGACCCCATGCCATAGACTGTTGTATTGCCTCCGCATTGACATGCGCTACCCAAGTTTCGCGTCACCAGTCACTATTCTGTACAAAAAGCCTTCTCCACCCGTGTGGTACCGGGAAAGAAATTTTAAGGCAGCGCCCATTCGACTGGTTTTGTGGATCTCCGTGAGCATTTTTGGTACCCATCGAGCACAGAACTTCCGGTAGCCTAATTTTCCCGTTACTGTCTCATACAAAACTATCTGAGAAATGTTTGGAAGGTGTTCTGAAAATTGGATGATTGTGAAATTACGGAACAAACGAATTTTTTCATCGATTTCTTTGATGAGATCAGCACTCACTACAGACGGCCTTCCACTCCGTGATTCGTCATGGATCTTTGTTCTTCCGTCCCTGAAAAAGCGTACCCATTGACGCACTACACCTTCACTCATAATGTTTGGCCCGTATACGGCACACAATTCACGATGGATATTCGCTGTTGACAGTTTTTTGGCCCAAAGAAATCTTATCACTCCTCGCATCTCACATTTGGCGGGATTTTCTTTTGAGGCACACATTTTGTCACGTTATAACTAGCAAACGCTTGGCTCTATGACACTCTGACTCGCCGACTGGAAGCTTACTGAATCACAGATTGCTCGTGCATTCGATTGAGGGCGCTCCGAACCGTACTTCCAGCGCCACGCCCAAACGGCGATTAGTTTCCGAATTGCCCTCGTATATATATATATATATATATATATATATATATAGCAAAAAGTAACAAAACGCCAACGTCCAGGACGCGTCATCAGAAAGGGAAATCCCGAACGGGAGTATATATATCTAAATTCGGTGTTTTCTAAACACAAACTCTAGCAATAATGCTAAAAAGAGTTTGTTTCCCCGGAACACAAAAAAACATAGTTTGAAATAAGGAAACAAAGCAAAAAGTCATGTCCAATTCAGAGAAATAAAAATAAAAGGCCCAGGTCCATTTTTGAAATCCATATATATATATATATATATATATATATATATATATAATAACTATTTAAAAAACTTATTGAACTGCACAGAAGCATTTTGGCTAGACATAATTAATCTTAGCGTTTTCAATAATTTTATCTCAATCGAGTGTTAAATTTAATCTCATTTATTTTCTTTCAACAAACTTATAAAGTAACAAAGTAATTTTAAATTTCAAATTATGGTAGACATTTAACCCGTCTTAAATGTCTACCACGGTAGGTCTAGAAACGGTAGTCACGGTATGATTTTCTTGACCAAGAAAGACCAATACTTATAGTAAACTTTGAAGGTTAGGGTTTTAAATAAAATCCTAGGTTAAGAACACCTACGAAAGAAGGCCGGGATTAAATGCGTAATCGCACACCATTTGATTATTCAGCAAGTTCCTCAATCTGCAGCAAAATCTTTAAAACGAGTTTTCTCTAGCTTGCTCTTTTATTGCAGAAAACGCGACCACGAGAATTTGCTCCGAAATCGTTTCGCTGCTCTTTCCCGAACACACCACGTGTTAGTGCTGTTTCTTGCGAAACAGACATTTCATGGTAATTTAAAGAAAAAGAAAAAAGAAGGCCGACGGGCTTGATAGGTCTAGCTTGAGGAGAAGTGGAGGTATGGAAGGCTTACCTTAACTTAATAAGGGCTTCGTTGACAGCCAGGAACCTCACAAACTGAACCATCTTATTGCGAGATGGTTTGTTCCTGGCAACGGCTCTCATCAAGGCTACAATGCTTACTTCTGCAGGTTTCGTGAAATGGAAGGCCTCGGTGAGATGACATTCTGTATAGTTCAACGGATTTCCTAATTTTCCACATGCACAATTCTACTTCAGATGTCTTGGTATTCTTTTCAGAGAGTCAGGGAATAGACCATGGCAAAAAAGGAAGATGATGAGTTCTCTTAGACAGCTTGCTGGTTTTAGGGAAACCTTTGGAAGGGCTTCATAGGTTGACCTGCCTACACCATTATGGTCCCACTGCTCTTGTCATTCCTTCATGACCATTAAGTGAGCTTAATTTTCACGCTGTATATCGGAAGAGGGACATGATGTATGGAGACTCCTGTTGTTGTGATGGCAGTCATGAGAAGGCAGTCAGCCATTTCATTTCCCGGGTGCCCAACATGTGCTATAATCCAACCCAGCCTGATATTTATATGGTGAACCAGAAGAATTTGATTTTCTCTGGCTATTTTGTTCGTTGTTCTTCTATTGGTTATAATTGCAAATTTTGATGTCACTTTGTAGGATCGCCACGTATTCGACTGCTTCGTATATGGCTGTCATCTCTGCCTGGTATACTGAATTTTTTTCCTGAAACCTTGCTTGCCAGGAGTAGTGTAGCTCCCGCTGCTCGTCCAAGATGCAGAAAGCTGTGCCTACACCCAGCTCAGACTTAGAACCATCAGTAGAGATATTAATCAGTCCTTTATCTTCAAGATCTTCTTCTGAGCTGATTCTTCCCTCCTTGATGCACTCCGTTGGGAGATTGTGCCATCATAGTTGCAGGGATAAAATGTCCGAGCGTTGCGGACATATTTTCATTCAAGTTTAATCTTCAGGTGTAACGCATGAGTCCTCCAATTATTTTTAGTGAGGCTGTGGACATCGTCCGGTAGGCCCCCGTAATATTCAGCAGGATGTGTCTTTGTATGGAACTGAGCTTATTCTCAAGTCGCTGGGTGAGATTTCTGCACTAGGGTGAATAACCATGTGCGAGGGTCCTTTCCACCCTGTTGTATAAAGCCTCCTTGTTGGAAAAGGGAGGATAGGAGTTTCTCTTTACGGAAGGTAGTCTTGTATTGCTTTCCGTAAGGGATAGATGTCTCCGTTCAAACTCTTAGCCATGCTCTGCGACTGGTTCTTTTACCCTCTTTTATATCTCTCCATTTCTCTAGGGAATATTCCGTATGCAGTTGGTCTATTATCAATGGTCGTTCTCTGCGTTCTTCTCCTCAATGCGTTAAACTTCGTCTTTGCCACCTCAAGTTCTTGGTTCCACCAGACTGGGGGTTTGTTAATGTCTTGCTTTTTAAGTTTGTAGGTGCTTTTGCAAATGGTTATTATTTCTGATTGACACCTTGACACCCTAAGTCTAGTACAAGTTTGTTACGAGGTTCTTAGATAGCCAGAATTGCTCTCTGTGCTAGTTCTTTGATCTTTCGGTGGAGTTTATGGTGTCCACCATATTTTCATTAAGGAATGTCACAGCTTTTCTTTCCAGGGAGACCCCAATTTTAACATATTTGAGGTCACTTAGAGTCTCCTCTTCCAGTTCAGACTATGAGTTCTTGGTGGCTATTGAATCTTAAGGCAATTGTCAAATCGGACCACCCCACTGCTCCATCTGCATGAAAGAAGGTGGGGGTCCTTCCAACACTGCTGTATCAAGCTGAACATCCTAACACTAGTCGAAAGGATTGGTTCGATGATTTGTTAGTCGATTGCACGTATAGTACATTTGGGGGCATATAGAAAAATAAATTCTACTAAAGACCATAAACTCCCATGCAATCAATCCTCCATATTATATAGTAGCAATAATATCAATTTGGAAACTTGAAAATACATTTTGTTTTCGAATTACCCAGCAGTAAAATTTTCATTCAAGAATTTGACTTACTTTCTACTTTAGGTAAGTTGTACATGTTGATAGGTGTCTGTAGAATATGTCCTTTTATTCTTTTACTAGCCGTCTTCGGCTATAAATTTCAACTTAATCTCCAATGGTTTCCTTAACAAAGTAGTTTTAAACTTCAATTTGCTATAGACATTTATACCGTGTTCTTTTCGTAGATTTGCACTTTGTTTTGTTCCTTGTCTACATTAAAGTAAAATGCGATTTGATTTCAACATTAAGTTGGCGCTGCACACTTTACGTCCAGAAGCATGCTAATTGGCTTAAAGCACGTTGAAAGAAAGAATTACAACTTAGCAATTATAATCTTTCAGTTCACCGGATTATTTCATTGTATACTTACTATCTTGGGTACTTCCTTTACAGATTTCACAGAAAAATTCATCAAATAAAAGAAGAAAGTAAAATCCAATAAATTATTTTCTTAGCTTTCAACAATGCAAGAGAAACATCTCTTTAAGCAATGAAAACGGTTTTGAAATACGTTGCAACAATGAAAAGTACTGTTGTAAATTATGCCAAAATATATATTTTTAAATTCATTAAAATTAGAGACAAAATCTTACGCGAACTTAATTGATATAATTAAAAAGGCAGTGTTTTAAATTTTCAGATGGTGTAAAAATAATTTTTGTGCTGTAATTTTTTTGAGAGTTATTAAGTACCGCTAAAATTTATTCACCGCTAAAATTTAGCTTAATTTTTAATTAAATAAAATTCTAACTGAAATTACGGAAAACGGCTCAGTGGTGAACATTCACACCCTCCAAATTATGATTGTGCCAAATTTTGCTTCTCTAAGCCTAGCGGTATGTTCTATAGAGTACCAACACACACAGAGACACGCAGATATTCTTCTTTCTCATTAGTAGAGATGGTATAAACATAGTCTAGAGCAAGCACAGTTAGAGTTTGTCTAATATTTGAGCTTGCATCAAATTCGTATCCCGCACACAATGTGTTAAGGAAACTAATGTCAAGAGAATGTGTTTCATATATCGAAATTGTGTTACAGTAGTGTGATGGCATATCGAAACTGCGTTATAAGAAATTGCATTGTATATGAGTTGCTTATTATATTGAAACAGTGAGGAAGGCAAGATATTGAACCAGGTGGAAGGCAAGATATTGAAGGTACAGACCTTGTCCTTTGCAATACGTTTGTAAAAATTTATGAAGTTTGAAATTGGATGTTTATTCCTTTCTGATACACGAAATACACTAAGTGGATATACTGCAATCATTAAAAAATCCAACCTCTATATATTGATGAGATATAGTAAACGACATAGTGTTTTACTCTCGCTGTCTATTTTTGGGGAAAATCGGTTTTTCTATTTTTAAAATCTGTTTTTAGAAACTGTGAAAGCGATACTAGAAACCAGCAGGAGTGGTCTCCCCTAAACTTTCTCGTATACTTTCTAAGTGGAGATTCGTCAAAATCTCGAGTTCGAATTTTTTTGACGATTACAAAACTTTATCTTTGTATACTTCGTATACGAGAAAGTGAAACAAACAAACAAACTTGAAATCAAATATCTGTTGCCACGTTTAAAAAAATATCACTTTGAAGCAGGTGCGATAAAATAGGCAATGCAATGAATACTAAATCAAAAATTCTGCTTTGGAATTGAATTCCCCAAAAAACAATTTATACTATCACAACCGTAACAATTGCAAAAGCGCGTAAATAAAAGATTTGCTGAAATAATGAGATCGGATTGAATTTTATTTACAAAAATAAAAAAAAATTTACAATTTATGTTTGAAAACACTACTTATTGTTGTAAATAAAATTTAAAACAATAACAGATTGCTACCAGTACGCATGCGCATGAGAATCGGATTAAAAGAAATTGAATAGGCAATTTGAACGCCCCTTTTGAACGGATTTAGCCCAAAATTTTATACGGACCTACATTCATGACGATAAAACTGTGTACCAAATTTTATCCATCTAGCTAGTCAAGTTTTTGAGTTATGGTGTTCACATGACTTCGGGCATACAGACAGACTTCCCTAGACGGATTTTGTCTAAAATTTGATAAAAACCTACAAATTATGTGTAAAGATCACATAACAAATTTCATCTCCCTGGGTCTTATAGTTTTCGAGTTATCGTGTTCACGGACAGACATAATTCCAAAATTCTGTCTTTCGGACTCGGGGAGGTCAAAAACGTGGAGAGTCGTCAAAATCTCGAGTTCGAATTTTTTGACGAATACAATACTTTCTCTCTGTATACTTCGTCTACGAGAAAGTAAAAAATGGAGCGAGATATAGGAAGGAAATTTGATATGTTGTCCTTCTACTAAATTCTCGAACTGTATCAAATTTTAGATGAAATTCGTTACGGGGAAGTCTGCCTGTTCATTTGTTTGCTCGTAAACACGATAATTCCCAAATGCTAAAAAAATTTGCAAAAGATTTCACAGTAGCGATTTTAAATTTGTATCAAATATTTTACCAAATCTGTCAATGGCTTCACTTTCGGTCGTATGTATGCTATAACTTGAGAGACAAGAACTACATGAATTCATATTAGCATGAGATCTTTGCACTCCAATTGCAAGATATAGTAATACTTCGTTACAACAATACTTTCAGGACCAAATAAAGATATTGTTATAGCGGGATGTATTGTTATATCGGGGGACGATATAATTACTATATAAAAAAACTTAAATTTTGGTTGTTTTAATGTAGAAACAATACAAAAATTTACATTTTGCAAAAAAGCTATCACCTGAGTGTTAATGATTGTTAAAGCATGCAAAACTTTGAAAATTCAGCTATATAATAAAATAGTTCACATATCTGAGAAACTTATTTATCCAAAAATCCAAGATTTTCGTTTTATTATTCATTTTTTAACTGTTAAGTTAACTGACAAGGTTTGCACGGAGTTTAATACACGAAAATGATCATTATTTGTGGATGAGGGGCTTGAAAAAAATGCCCGTAGCGGCAGAACTGAATGAAGAGCTTCCTATGATGTCGATAAAGATTGTAATGGATCTGTATCATCGCCATCTTCCTCTTCATGATCATTTTCCATTTATTCTGTGATTCCGACAGAATATCTTCTTCAGTAACTGCTGCAAAAACCAAAACATCATCATCCGCTTTTAAATATTCCGCCATTTTAATTCCAGATATTTTGCCACTTTTTTCCTCAAGCTGAGTTAAAGACTTTTGCAGGCTCAAAACACATTCTTCAGCATCTGAAACATCGCCGTTTTTGGAACTTTTGTCATTCTCAGTTCACTTACCCTCCATGTAACAAAGGTCCGTTTTTTTTCCGACAATTACGAATTAACATAACGGCAAATTTTCGGTCTTGTCCACATATTAAAGATCCATTTATTGGGACATTTGCTACCCTCATCTCCTGAAACTTCTTTTAAACGGCAGAGTCAATGTTTTTATTTGTCGCAACTTTCAGTCGTTTTCTCTGGGGATTGATTTCATTGGAATTCACAGCCTCTTCAATTTGTTTCCTCCTCTTCAGGAAAGTTGCAATCGTAGATTGCGACAATCAGTATTTCTTAGCCGCAACAACCTGCTTCATTCCATCATCAGTTTCGTTAATTGTGTTCAATTTATTCCGAAAGGATAGATGTCTTCTAGTTGCCATCTTAGTTGAGAATTCAGGCGTGAATGAAAGAATATTATATTTTTCGATTAAAACGCAGAATCGATAAAAATTGAACAGATTCTAGGAAATCTTCGAATCATAGACGGCATAAGCAGCAAAGCATTCGATTTGTTAATGTGTTTTGTGGTAGTCATGAGTCATTACCGGAGTAACACCTGTGATCTTCAAGTAGACTAAGTTATTGTATCCATTTTCAAAAAAGGGAAACGCTCTAGTTGATATGCTCTTTCACTTCTCGATATTTCTAAACAGAAATATTGTTACAAAGGAAGAAGATGGTGCTGAGATTTAAAGAAAACAAAGTTTTACAGGGGTTTATTGCTGTATAGAATATCGTTATACTGAGGGGTGATTAACATTATGTTCTATGCAATTTCACCGGGACCACAAAATTTTATTGTTGTAGAGGGATCGGATATCGTTGTAGTGAGAGTTTACTGTATATGCCAAAATTTCGACACACTCTATTTAAGGGAAGAAAGCTATCGTTTCGTATGTTAAGAAACATATCCAGTAAGCTGAATGATTATGGCTGCATGTTATAATCCAGTTGACATGTGGCAGGACATAAAATGTGCCGTGCCATTTTAATGTTGAAATCAAATGCATAATTTGATTTCAACATGATAAATATGTTCGTACTTCATAATAAATAAATCTGGCTTAAAATACTATTTTCCATTCTTTGAATTTCAAGCATATTTATCTGAAGGCATTCTACTTTAATGGTTTTAATTTTCATGATAAAGTTTTAAGTTTTAACTTATTTTATTTTATTCAGTTTATAAATACAATTTATATTGATACTGAATTTGATATGTTTTAATTAAAAAATAATTAATTTTTAATTAAAAACAAAATATGGCAAATGGTAAAAATATTTAGAATCACGCAATTCTAAGGTATTTTAAGTTCAGGATTTTTTAATTTCAAAACTCCTTTATTTTAAAAAAGGTTATTTAGGAAATTTGGAAAAAGATAATTAATGAGGAGATTTAAAAATGAAAATTATCGGTTGAGAAGCAGGAAAATAGTTGATAATTCAAAAGAAATTTCCGATAAAAGTCAACATTTATTTCCACAAAATATTGCAGTAATACACATCAGAATTGAAACAAATAAATCCATATACAGTGTAAATATGATCTGTAAGAATTTTCATTTCTTAAAATCAAGAATTTTTTATGCATGTAAAGGAAACGTGCTTTAAAAGTGCGAGTATTTATGTACAAAATCAATGTGTGTGAACAAAACACCTTATGAAATGATACACATAGATAAAGTAGATATAAATATATTTTACAGAACAAAACTTGTATCATGATAGTGGCATAAACGTTTTAAATAGTAGAAATACTTTGGCACATGACATACAGAGGCATTAAAATTAAGAAGGACATCTTCACGAAACTGTACTTAAAAATTCTTTCATTTCCAAGAAACACACTGCAAATATTTAGTTTTACAGATAATAATTTTTGTTTTAGATTTTATTTTTCACCTCAATTCGCGTGTTAAAGGAAACCACTTTATCCACAGTTCCTTTAGGAAAGCTTTCATATAATTTCTCCCACAATTAATATATACATATTGACATTAAAAGTAAATTTTTTAAGACTTCATAGCCACCTTTCTTTTGATGAAATAAATACCATTTATACTGTTAAGAATAATTAAATGCTGTTCTGTCGGAGACATATATTACCCATGAAGATATTCTCCACAAGTTGAATAGGTAGTATAAACATTAAGCACATATATGTGTATGCATAATGCACATTTCACATTTGTCACATCAAAGAAAGGAAATTATTAAAAGTTATCTATTAAACATATTAAGATCGTTCGACGGTCTTCTGAACAACAGAGAAGTACAATTAAAACCATTTGTGAAGAACTTTCTTGAATAGCTTTCCAAATTTATATATTGATTAATCCATCATTTATACAAATCTTATGGTCATTATATTAGAAAATATCACATACAATTGAAAATGGAAAAAGATTATGATATACAGACATATATGAAATAGTGCAATGAAACCTTACCATATAGTTTTGATGCGCTTTAACATTGTAATTTATCGCGCTTGCGTTGGGAAAAAGCATATGGAGATTAAAATGTGAATCTCACTGCACAAATTATAAATCATGCCAAAATTTCACCATAATTATTAATAAATATAAGTCACTAACAAGCATGATTATAAAAATTATTCAGTCATGAGTATTAAATATTCATGAACGCACATTAAAATTGCTGTTTCACTACATTTTCTTAAGCAGTTTAAATAAAATATGCTGCTTTCATTTTAAACACAAGCAAACATTAGTAACAAGATTCGCAAAGTATGTTATTGAGAATGAAATAACTTTTGTTTATATTGAGCAAGCTTTATGTACATCGATCTATAAATTATTCCTATTGATTGTTAATGAAACAAATACTATAAATAATAATAAAAAAAAATGTGGCTTTTTTCCTAAGGATTTTGAAAATTATTCTGTTTCTTCAAACTTGCATGAAGTTAAATCTACATTTTTCTTTAAGTGATCTCCTTTTAAGTAAATCATATATGCATTCTTTGTTGTAAGCAATGACAGATGTCGATATGAATAAAATATATGCACTCTGAAGAACCTTCAACAAAAGGTTTTAAACGAATATACAGAATTAAATATGAAAATCTTCCAGTTCTTTTTATGCATGTTCCTTTTAAAGACATTCATTTATTGATTTGAGCA